>JANRGW010046072.1:0-21968 GCA_024733675.1 Psilopsiagon aymara | reverse complement strand
GAGGAGGGCCACGAGGATGATCAGGGGACTGGAGCACCTCCCATATGAAGACAGGATGAGAAAGTTGTGGCTGTTCATCCTGGAGAAGAGAAGGCTGCATGGAGACCTCATAGCAGCCTTCCAGTGTCTGAAGGGGGCCTACAGGGATGGTGGGGAGGGACTCTTCATTAGGAACTGTAGTGATAGAACAAGGAGGAGCAAGTTCAAACTTAAACAGGGGCAGTTCAGATTGGTTATGGGGAAGAAATTCTTTATTGTAAGGGTGGTGAGGCACTGGAATGGGTTGCCCAGGGAAGTTGCGAATGCTCCATCGCTGGCGGCGTTCAAGGCCAGGCTGGACAGAGCCTTGGGTGGCATGGTTTAGGGGGAGGTGTCCCTGCCCATGACAGTGGGGTTGGAACTAGATGATCGTAAGATCCTTTCCAACCCTAACTGTTCTATGATTCTCTTCTATGATTCTGTATTTCCTGTCCCATATTTAGCATAATTTTTCTGTTTGATAGTTCCCTAATTTATGTTTTTACTGTATTTTAATAATTTTATTTTCAATTATTCCATAAAAGTGTGCTTTTTGTATCCCTTTGATGAAATGACCATACAACTATGACCATTACTTTTTCTTTTTTGCTGTTGAAAATATAATTTACTCTTTGACTCTGCTTTCTTTATTTCTTCTTTTTTACTGTCCATAAAATTGAGGTATGAGACCATGCTGTTGCTGCGTGTATGAAACACCATATTACTTCATCTCTTTTGTGGGATAAACATATCGACTATACTGTACTCTACTTTCAGAGTAAAAAGACAAGAAAATTTAAAACTAGATATAGAACTAATATTAAATCAAGGAGAGATCTTCAAAAGACACAAAGAGAAAATGAGCTAATATGAAATACTAATTCTAAACACTCCTTGTTTTTGAGTAAGTTTGGAACTGAAAAATGATTTCCAGTTCTAAAATTAGCAACTCATTAATACACAAATATTGTGAACTGGAGTAATGGAGTATTATTTTCCCTCCTCCAGCTGAGTCTTTAAATCTGGCAGCATGAGTGTCATCCATTCTTTTGAAATGGTAGCAGCAACTGCAGAGAAAATGTAAATACCTATTATATGCTGTAAAGGGAGTCTGGAATAAATCTGAGCATTTTGGAAACGGCATCAATATTAGACTACAAGATAAAATACAAGCTTTATACTTTGTACAGTTCTTTCAGTTTGCTTTGTTACTAGGTATTCTTAAAATAAACTTGCTATACATGCACTCAATTTCCTTGCATAAATTAGCATGATAATTTTCTGTAATTCATAATCCAAAACTTCTGTTAAACAAGGCAATATTTTGGATGACTGGAATATAGAAAGCAAATGAGGTGATTTTGGCAGAACCTCATTTTCCAGAATCAGGCCTTGATTCAGAAAAGCACTTTAGCAAATGACTAAGTGCAAACATGAGCTTTTGTTTGTCCTTTTTTTATTAGGGATCAACTTAAGCATGTACTTAATGTATTTTGTTGTGCTTTGGCCAAAGTTCTGTCCATGAACTTTAACCTTTGTCCAGTTCTGAGGATAGGAGTACAACCCATACGCAGCAGAACTGGGAGATATTAAGAGGTTTCCATTATTTCAAATGGGTGTCATTTTTAGTTGATACCTTGTGCGAAGACCTCAACAGATTTATGTCTCTGAATATGAGCCCTAGCGTGATCTGGCCTTGAGCCCAGACACTCAGCTTCAGCTTGAAGCCTGATTCAGATCTGACACTGAACACCTCATGAGCTCTTGTTGATAATACAGTATGGAAAGTGAATTATCTTATAGCTGGGAGAAGTGGATCATCAATAGAAGGATGACATACGATGTCATACTGATATGGAAAAAAGATAAATTGGTCCTTGGGATTTCCATGCCTGTATCTGCCCCTACCACTACACTTCTTTTACAGCATTTCTGTTTTAAGGCTTAACATTGTTATTATGAAGTATCTTGAAATGATCTAAAACTACCACTAGAATTCTGATTTTATTAGTTGTAGCTGAAGTTTCTAGAAATCTATTCAAATTAGTGCTACTGTATGTAACTTGCTAAAGGTTAGCACAGTGTTTGCAGCTTGTTTTCAAATTAATCATCTCAAGCCTTCTTTTCAGGTAAGATATTTTAATTATTTTTCCCTTAGGAGAATAGCCTTCACCATGTTTCCATGTTTGGTTTTCTTTTACTTTCCTCAGAAGAATAACTGAAAAAATTGCATTCAAGTCCCTGATTTCTTTTTTATGCTCCTCTTGATAAGTTAACATCGGCACAGCTCCAAATACCTGCATTCCCATTACTTGTGACATGCTGAGGATAGCTTTAGCTAGTGTCTTCTTCTCTTCTGACAAGTAAAAATCCAAAAAGGCCAAATGACAAAATTGGTATTTAACACAGTCACAATGAATTGACAGTGATTATAGAATCATATAAGAAGACTTCTATTCTTAGTTCTGTTTCCAAAAGGAGACATATGGCTCCTTCATTCACTTACTGTTGCACATTCAAAACTTGTGTATAGTATTTGTAGCTCATGGATGAAATTATTAACTTTGTCTTTAAAAGACAGATCCTATCCATTCTGTGAGAAGGACCTTAAGCTTTTATGGTGCTACCTCATATTAGCTCAAATGTAGAAGTCTTGATTCATGTCAAATGTTCTTGTGATGCCCTCTGTGCCAAAAGACAATTTTTTTGGCTATATTAAATGAGTGTCTGTAACTGAAGATCAGGTTCATGATTATTTGAGGAACCTGAACATACACAAGTCTATGGGACCTGGTGGGATCCATTCCAGAGTCCTGAAAGAACTTGCTGATACAGTTGCCAAACCACTCTCTGTGGTATTTGAGAATTCATGAGAGTCAGAAGATGTCCTGCTTACTGGAAAAAGGTCAATATCACACTCATTTTTAAAAAGGGAAAAAAGGAGGACCCTGGGAACTATCAACCTTTCAGCTCACCTCTGTAACTGGGAAGATCATGGGACAGATCCTTCTAGAAACCATGCTGAGACACATGGAGGACAGAGAAGTGATTCAAGATAGCCAGCAAGGCTTCACCAAGGGAAGTCCTGCCTGACCATTCTAGCGTCCTTCTATGATGGATTTACTGCATCAGTGGACAAAGGAAAGGCTATGGATATGGTCTATCTGGACTTCTGTAAAGCTTTGACACTGTCTCCCTCAACATCCTTCTTTCTGATCTGGAGAGATAAAGATTTGATGGGTGAGCTGTTAAGTGGATGAGGAATTGGCTGGATGGTCACATCCAGAGGGAAGTGGTCAATGGCTCATTTTCTGGATGGACACCAGTGACAGGTGGTGTCCCTCAGGGATCTGTACAGGGACCAGTACATTGTCATGGTTTAAGCCCAGTCAGTAAGTCAGAACTTTACAGCTGAAAGTATGTAACTCCCACAGACTGTGATAAGAACAGGCCAGTATCTAAGGTATAACACAAACCACTGCTGCTACCACTAATAATAATAATGATAAGAGAAATAAGAAGGGGGGAGAATACAACCGCTCACCACTGACACCCAGCCTGACCAAGCAGTTATCTAACCCTTCCGGGTAACTGCCCCCAGGTTATGCAGTGGGCGTGATGTGCTGTGGTACGGAATACCCCTTTGGTTAGTTTGGGTCAAGTGTCCTGTCTCTGCTTCCTCCCTCCCAGCTTCTCCTCCTCACTGACAGGGCATGTGACTGAAAAGTCCTTGATTAAGGTAAGCATAACTTAGCAACAACTGAAAACTTCGGTGTTATCAGCACTGTTCCCAGGCTGAAAGTGAAAACCACATCACCGCACCAGCTACTAAGAAGGAGAAAAATGGCTGCTACAGCTGAACCCAGGACGGTATCTTCATCAATGACATAGGCAGTGGGATCGGGTGCACCATCAGCAGATTTGCAGAAAACACCAAGCAGAGTGGTGCAGTTGACACGCCTGAGGGACAGGATGGGACCCAGAGGTACTTGGACAGGCTCAAGAGCTGGGACCATTCTTAAGGCTCAGGACATTCTTAAGGCCAAGAACAAGGTCCTTATATAGGTTTGGGCAATCCCAGGTATCAATACAGGCTGGGGTATGAAGGCACTGAGAGTGCTTCTAAGGAGAAGGATGTGGGGGTGCTGATAGGTGAAAGATTGGATATTAGCTTGCAGAAAGCCAAACAAATCTTTGGCTACATCCAAAGGAGCATGGCCAGGAGGTCGAGGGAGAAGATTGTGCCCCTACACTGCACCAGCAGTTCTACGTCCAGCTCTGGAGTCCTCAGTACAGGAAAGGCATGGACCTGTTGGAGAGGGTCCAGAGGAGGATTGGAAAGATGACCAGAGGGATGGAACACCTCTTCTATGGGGAATGGCTGACAGAATTTGGCTTGTTTAGCCTGGAGAAGAGAAGACTCCTGGGAGATCTTCATTGTGGCCTTTCAGTTCTTAAAAGGGGCCTATAAAAAAGATAGGGAGAGACTTTTTAGCAGGTGCTGTTGTAATAGGATGAGGAGTGATGGTCTGAAACTACAAGAGATGAAGGATGGATGTGGGGGAAAAAAATCTTTACAGGGAGGCTGGTAAAGTACTGGCACAGGTAGCCCAGAGAGGTGGTGGATGCACCATCCCTGGAGACCTTCAAGGCCAGGATGGATGTGGTTCTGGGCAACCAGATCTAGCTGAAGATGTCCCTGCTCATTCCAGAGAGGCTGGACTAGCTGACCTCTGAAGGTCTCTTTCAATGCGAACTATTGTATGATTCTATGATTCTGTGGTAAGTACCATCTTCTCTGGCATGTCAGCCCAAATACTCTCTTTGGAACACAGTGCCTTTACATAAACTAATTAAAATTTCCAAACTTATTATGCCAGTGAGATTTATAATGCTAAGTCACTATAATAGAGAACTTTAAGATCTATACATGAAATGCTACATCTCTGTGATAAAGTAATAGATGTTGGATTAGCTTACTTTGGCATTGTTTTTCTGCCTGCTGTGTTGTACATGAATGCATGCCTAAATAGAGAAACACAGTGAATGAACATGTATTGTCATGTGTGTATTGAATAAGTCAGGAATTTCATGAGATTGGATAGCAACTCTTATTTAATTAAACAGTCTGATGATCTGTTCACATCATTTGTTTCAGGTTTAGTACCCTATCATAATTTATGTATACAAGAAGAGAAATATGCATTAAAAAAGAAAAGCAGAGTGCCCCAAAATTCTTCACAATGAGCCAAGTCTATGGAAGACAAGAACATAGTTTCTCCATTTTTTATAATAGTTTAGATCAAGAGTATGAGTATTAAATTCTACATGGTTTTATGCATTAAATGTTCATTTCATGAACTATGAAATGTACATCTCATTGATCCAAAAATGAAATTGAACAATGACATACCATCAGTCTCTGCAGCTTAGACAGCAAGATCTTGACTTGATTTCCTAAAAACATTGCTCAGAAATACTTTGAGTTATCCTGTGACAACAATCAATGCCACTAGCTTTTTTTAACAATGTGCAAGAAAAATAAGCATGTCAGCTGCAGAGTTTGGAAGTGCATCAGTTGCAGGGCATACAGCCTTAGGAAAAACAGAAGAAGGAGTATCATTCTTGGGTTAATTGCAAGCTTTCTGCCTGGAATAATAATAAAAAACATTATTATATGAGACATTTGCTCTCAGTAATGCACCAAAGTGCAATGTTGCATGTAGAAAGGCGTGACTACAAAGGAAGTCTTTGTGAGGTATTTCAATATAAGGATCACAAAATTTGACACTGGATTGTTGATGCCATTTTTCGTGTCTTAATAAGAAAATTTCGGAAGCCCACTTGTCTCAGATACCTCTATAATTGTCTGCAGTACTGGCAGGATGAGCTGGAAAAACTGTGAAATAGAGAGAAATAACAATGTTTGGTTTTATGCAAAAATGGAGCAAGATTTGCTTCAGCTTGAATTTGAGAAAATATTTCACTTTCAGTAAAACAATATTTGTGTTCAAAAACAAATAAAAAGATAAAAACTTCATATTTTCTATCTGCATTGTAATATTTTTCACTATCTGTTTTTGTTTAACTGAAAGCATTTTTACTTTGAAAACTTGCTGTTCAACCAACGGACATTGTAATAACATGTTATGTTCCTGAAGTAGCTGCAGTAGAGAGCAATCAGTCCCTGAATAATGCATATTACTTTCACTTACTGAAAAGATTAAAACAAGGCAATGATATTATTACTTGTGCTTTGATGCAGGCCTATAATAAGTAATTTGCTTTTTTATTCTAAAGTAAATCTCCAGAAATCTGTTCTGGTTTTCTTTCATTTTGTTTTGCACATGGCTGTTCTTGAGCCAGAATGAATCACCGAAACTGATGTTTGTCTTTTAATCATCTGATGGATTCTTTTTCTTGTTGTGTGGAAGATGTTTTCAAGGAAATAAGAAGAAAAAATGCATTCTATTTAAAAATAATTGGGCTAACTTTATGTCCTGGGTTCAGCAGTAGCAGTCATTTTTCTCCTTCCTAGTAGCTGGTGCAGTGCTGTGGTTTTGACTCATCCTGAGAACAATGCTGATAACACCGAAGTTTTTAGTTGCTGCTCTGGCCAAGGACTTTCTGAGTCTCACACTCTGCCAGGGAAGAGGGGAAGCTGTGAGGAAGCAGAGGCAAGACACCTGACCCAAACTAATCAAAGGGATATTCCATACCACAGCACATCATGCCTACTGTATAAACTGGAGCAGTTACCTGGAAGGATTAGATTACTGCTTTGTTGGGCTGGGCATCAGTCGGCGGGTGGTGAGTGGTTGTATTCTCTTCCCTTGTTACTTCTCTTATCACTATTATCATTGGTGGTAGCAGTAGAGGTTTGTGTTATACCTTAGTTACTGGCCTGTTCTTATCTCAACCCATGGGAGTTACATTCTTTTGATTCTCCTCCCCATCCCTCCAGGAGCTGGGAAGAGGAAACTGGGGGAGTGAGTGAGGACTGCATGGCTGAGTTGCTGACTGGGCTTAAACCATGACACTTCACAATGACTGACTTCAGGAATTTGGGCTGCTTTATGTTGATGAATCTGAAAAGTTAGGAAAAAAAAAAAAAAGGCATTTTAACAATATATAGTTTACTGGTTTACTCGGCAATTCTGAAAAATTGCGATGTGTAGCAACTATAGATTTTGCTCAGGAATGGCAGACTATGACTAAAGCCAACTATATGCTGGGCTGCATCCCCAACAGTGTGAGCAGCACATCAAGGAAGGTGATTCTCCCCCTCTGCTGCACTCTGGGGAGACCCCCCCAGCAGCCCTGCATCCAGCTCTGGGGCAACAACACAGGAGGGACGTGCAGCTGCTGGAGCGAGTCCAGAGGAGGCCATGGAGATGCTGTGAGGGCTGGAGCAGCTCTGCTCTGGAGACTGGCTGAGAGAGCTGGACTGGTTCAGCCTGGGGAAGAGAAGGCTCCAGGGACACCTTAGAGCATCTCCCAGTGCCTAAAGGGACTACAAGAAACATGGAGAGGGGCTTTTGAGAGGGCCCAGGACAAGAGGAATGGTTTTAACCTGACAAAGAGGATATTGAGATGATCTCTTAGGCAGAAGTTCTTCTCTGTGAGGGTGGTGAGGCCCTGGCACAGACTGCCCAGAGAAACTGTGGCTGCCCCACCCCGGGCAGCGTTCAAGGCCAGGTTGGAGGGAGCTTAGAGCAACCTGGTGCACTGCCTGAAGGTGTCCCTGCCTGTGGCAGGGGGGGCTGGAACTGGATGAGCTTTAAGGTCCCTTCCAACCCGATCTTTAAGGTCCCTTCCAACCCGATCATTAAGGTCCCTTCCAACCCGATCTTTAAGGTCCCTTCCAACCCGACCATTAAGGTCCCTTCCCCCAATCTCTGATTCTGTGATTCCTCTCTGCAGCAGGTCAGTGGTGGTGAAGAAGGGTCCTTGCATTCTGTAGGTTCTGCCTACTGAAGGATGCTCCGCAATGCAAGAAAACAGCGTTTCTGTCCTGGAAATAAGGCAGAAGGGACAGAGCTTGTCTACGGCTTTCATAGAAAGAGAACAGTAGTCAAAAGAGGAGGAACTGGCAAGCACAACCATGGAAAACACAGCTTATTTTCACTGTTGCTCCTCAAGTATTTTCTAGATCACAATCAGAGCATTTGTTTCTGAGAAGAGATGTTCTGCTTCCCATCTCATATCCCCTACCAGTCTTAACCTCTCCTTCAGCAGGAGCACTGAAGGAGACCAGATGCTTTCTTGCTCCAGGCAATCTGCTGCCTTACTTTGCTTCTGCCCAGAGCTGCCCTGTTTTGCTGATAAAATATTTCAATTTCTCATCTTTTCAATGTGCTCCAAAAAGGTCACCACAAACACATAAAGTTTCTCTCGGTGGGCAGGTCTCTTCAAGTTCTGTTTGCTGAAAGCCCTGAAAAGATGTAGTTGGCTGCCGGCTCTCCCTTGAGGTGTAACTAGGGATGAGTTATTGAAAAAAACCTACCCCACCATACTATAGCATGACAAGGTAACAAAGATCTTTCCTCAAAGACCTTGCTCACACTGCAAGGTGCCTTCTGGAAGAAGTTCACAAGTAAAATAGAATTTTGGCTGACTCATGGAAGAAGCTGTGAACCCCACATCTCTGTCACAGCTGGAAAGGCACGTTATTCATTGCAGTTATGTATTGTTACTGTGCTGTTACTGTGCATAGCACCTGGAGTCCTTCATGGGCATGTGGGCTAAGCATATACTGGCATGTGCATGATTCAGCTAGGTAACTGAATCTAATAACTGTGCAATGTTCTAGTTTATGCTTCCGTTCTTCCTTGTGCTGCTACAGAATCCATGTAAATAAATAATAGTGTTTTCCAATTAAGAAACTTACACAGGCAAAGCTCAGATCAGCAGCTGAGTAAGGAGCTTCTGAGGGAGCATTCTCCTTCTTCCTGAGTCCTTAGGGAGCAGGATGGGACTGCTGCGCAAGGGCTGGGGATCCAGGCACTGACGGTTGCAGTGAAGCAGGGAGAGAGAATGCAGCCCCACAGTGCCCAGGGAGAGAGCAGGGACCAGTGACGTTAGCTGAGGGCAGACAGTAGGACTGACATCACCAGACAGGCACTTTTTGGTGATGAGGCAGGTATGAGCAAAGCCAGGAAGTCAAGTTGTTGGAGCAGGGATAGATGCAGGGACTTGCATGGCTGGGCATGCGAGCACAGGATATCTGCAGCAGAGGTCAGGAGAGGGGTATGGGCTTGAGCCAGAGCTTGGTCCAGCTCCCAGAGGAAGCAAGGGCAGTCCCCACGAGGCTTCTCCCAGCTGTTGCTCATGCAGCTCTGCTCCCAGATTACTGATCCAGGGAACTCCTCATCATGTCAGAGCTGGCATAAGCACAGGTGGAAAATTCAGCGGGGTGGAGACAGATAGATCGAAAGAGGCTGCAGAGCCTGTTGGTGCACTGAAGACCAACAGTGAGTACTAGTGTTTCTCCAAATGTGGTGCTTCAACAATGGCTAAGGTAATACACAAGGAGTCCATTTAGGAATATATTAACAAGCTGATATTGATAAGAATTAAATTATTGCTATCACAAATGTTTGGAGTTCTCCAAGATGGCTTTAACAAAGGTCTGAACATCCTGCCCAGTGGTGGCAGAAGACTGGTAGTGTCAGGAACTGAAAAGGATTACTTGAGGAACACTAAGAAGGAAATCAAAAGTGACACATACCCCATGGTAACATTTTCATAGCATTATGTATGAACTAAATACACCATGAAGTACGAACAGTTAATTAAATCCTCTTAGGTTTGAACTACCTCCAGGTTGTTCTTTTACAAAAAACAGCCACAGCTTCTTCAGAGTGACCTGCACGAATATCATTCTTTTAAAGGACAGCCCCTCAAAAAGGTGTCATATTGTGAGAGGGATTCTGTCCACCATTTCAAAAGCATCCTCTCTGCCCTTATTTAAAAACTCCACTTCTGCTCCATATCCATGGCAGTGGGGGCTGGAATTAGATGATCTTTAAGATCCCTTTCAATCCAAACCATTCTATGATTTTGCTTCTATACTGTCAATTGGTGATTTTCAGAGTATAAATTTTGGTAGTGGTTTCATTTTCTGCCTACCTTTCCTGTACCCTTTTGTTGGAAAGTTTAACCAGTAGATGCTAAAATGCTTTCCCTTCCATTTAGTTAATACCTATGGCTTGAAACTTTCTGCTCAGGTGCAAAAATACACTTTTGCATTTAGAATACCCGACCCTGGTTAATATAAATACTCTACTGGGTGCAAGCAGAGCATATCCATTCTCAAGTAATTTTATAACTTGTTAAAGAACCTTCTGAGAAATAGCTATGCATTATCAGGCTTCCAAGTGCTTTGCATATAATGAATATGCAAAGCACAGCCTGCTGTATATATAGCTTCATTTTGTGTATAGAATGATACATATTGTATAGATGATTTAATCAAATGTATATTGAGACAGATGAAGCAATTGCACTCTTACAAAGATATATTTTTCTTCAATAATATTTTCTAATTAGCTACTTCATCTTTTTACTTATTAGTCTTCAGGTCACTATCTAAATCTTAAAGAAATATAGACTGAAAAAATAAACTTATTTAAAATTACATTCTTTATAAACTGCAATCAGATTGTCAGCTTAAAATAAATAGTTTTCATGTAGATCTATATAATGTTTTACTTGTATATCATTTTAATGCAGAATAGCTTCTTTGCAGGGAATTCAGCCTGTCACTGGATGTTTAAATTTTCAGTGTCTGTTGTCATGGCAACTGGAATTGACTCTGGTACCCACTGTGTTCAACATAAATTAATTTAAAGCCATAGCATCTTGAAATGCTTTATTCTCTTAAAAAATCTTGCTTTTCCTTAAATTGATTGAAGTAAAAAATAGCTATACTTGAAATAGCATTAAAAATACAGAAATTCTCAGCTAATTATTAGTTTTACTTGCAGAATTCAGTAAATTGAACCTAATAAATAATGTATATATAGAAAATTGTTCCTCCATTTGTTGCAGAACTGCACTTTTCAAATTATATAACTGATATATTTTAACCAGTCTTTATTTTGAATTCTTGTGCTTTGAATTTACAGTTTCAGTGATTTCAAATCTGCATGTTAGACTGACCAAGTGAAATTGCAGGATTCATGATTTCCTTAAATTTCCTAGTTCTTCTGCAGTTTTGTTATGCTTCTGTTAAAATTTCTAACTTATGTCTTATGTCTTATTTTATCCTATTAACCTTTATGAAAAGAATCTGTAAAACACAACTATGTATATATTTAAAGGAAGGAGTGTGTCATGTGTGAGATCGCTTGGGATTCTCACACTCCCAAAGAGGATTAAGAGGAAATACGATATGCATGTGCTGAAGAGAGAGGAGATTGCTCCATCAGTCATAGCAAAATATTTTTTCTCTCAATATTTGTAAAGTCAGTCACTCACAGCCAAATGTATCCTCTTACATGTCTAATGAAAAATAACAGCTTATGATGCACAGCATCGTGTAGGGTTCTTCAATGCAGGAGATCGTCAGTGACTCTGTTTTGCATAACATTGATGACATTTAAGAAAGATTTTGTGGTTTAACCTTCCTGAGACACGTAGGTCTCACACATTTCATTCCTTGTGGTTTCTGCAGTACAGTGCGCTTCACAAAGGACTAATGCTGAAATATTCTTTGAAAGAGCTGAGTTTCAGTTTTATGTTGAAAAGATTATTTTATAAAGCATGTGAACAAAATGCAAGCATCTAAAAAAAATATTTACATGTTTAGAAATGAGTAAAGTGAATATTTATCTAGGCAATAAAAGCCTGATTATATACTATTATATACATTATAATATTAATTATTATGGAAATCTTAAAAGAAAATAAAATCCTGTTTCAGTTTGAACAATTGTCTTCTACATATTGGGTCTTATGTAATGAACACTTTCCACTGCAATAGCTCATGTTGTCCATATTTTATTTCATTCTTGTGTGGAAAACACTGATTAATATTTAAGGCTTTAAAAATTACTGCTGAAATTCTGGTGTGAGTGTCTGCTGGTGTCTCTATGAGCCTAGCAGTTGTAACCTTGCCACATTGACACATACTATAATGAGATATTTAAGAAAACAGAAATCTGCTGCAGCTCTGCATGACTCATTTGCACCAGCAGCACACATTCATTAATAACCCAGCAGAGACAACAAATCTGAATCTAACTTTCCTGTGGGGATTTGTGTTGCAATGTTTTCTACAAAAATGTTAATGGCTGCAACTTTCCTCATTTGGATTATATCTTCCAAACACCTCTATTTCTTAATGAGTATGCTGTCACTCATTATGTTAAATCTTCTGTAACAAGCTTCAAAGGAGAAAAGCTCAGCTAGCTGTTCTTATCTGTCACTGATGGAACAATTACAGTCTTATAAATGACTTCATTTTGTAGACTGCTTGATTCAAACCATAAGTGGAATAGAATCCTCTCACTCCTGAATTACTGAGAGGGTTTTTCTTCTCAGTTCGGTGAGCAGTAAGTATCACAGAGTTCACAGTGAAGATGAAGAGTCATAAGGGTGCTTTCTTACACAAATGTGGATTTAAGTATCGCATCAATAAATGCCTTCCATAACACAGAAGTTTATTTTCAAGTTGTCTGCAGACTGCTGATTGCTCACTTGATGAACTCAGTTAGTTGGGTCCTCCTTTACCTTGATAAGAGATAAGTTCTTTAATATTAGCCAGGTCTTGCAGTAGGCATTGACAGGCTCCTTCAAAATGCCATATAAGCTGATATCTTTTACTTGAACAGTATTACATTTTAAAACAACTGTCTGATCAGACATCTTTCAGCTGATAATGCTGAGATTTTCCTTTAAGCTGTTTGCTAATCTTAAATTCTATTCCCCTACTACAAGTAAATAAATAGCTGGTGCTTCTTTAAGATAGGCAGATTGTAACACTGAAACATGCCTTTCATTTCAGCTCTGATTTTCCAAAGTTATTATTTTCATACCACCAAAGATTATTTGTGAGAACATGAATGATTACTCTAACTCCTGGTAAATAGTGAGTAGCTTATTACATAGCTTAGCTTCACCAAGGAGATGGTAAAAAAAAATTAGGAATAAAGTCTGTTGCCTGTTTGAGAATGCGTAACATATGCCTCCAAAAGGACTCTTGCTATGATTTCTTTTCCTAAGTGGGGAGCAGAGAACAAGTCATTTCTTGAAATATAGCATGTTGTGGCTTGGAATATATAGTAAGTTTATTTTTGAAATGTTTGGCACAATTACCTTAAATAAAACATTCTGAATGTCTTTGCTACCACTTCAGGTAAACCTTCCCTAACCACACACACATATGAGTGTATGCAGCTAAATCATGTAGCAGAAATCAAACTTTCAATGATAATACCCTAATTTTCACTTATTTGGAAAGCTGATGTTTGCCAAAGTGAGGGTGAAACGTTCAGTGAGGGTTTTATGTCTGTTTCCAGGGCCCTTGTAGTTGATATCTTTATGCTCTTAAAAAAAAAAAAAAAAAAAAAAAAAAAAAAGAAGCATGCTAAGAAATTTTGATGGGTTTATTTAGTTCAAGATTACTGAGGTTTTAAATATTTCTAATTTCTCCCACAGTCAGTGCTACTTTTAATATCCTTCTGATATTGAAGCATATCAACTAAAGTGAAAAGGGCAGCCCAAATTCAGTGGTAAGACAGACAATTTATATGCAAAAAATGAAGTAGTTTGCCTGCCAGCCTCTGTAATACATCCTTAAAAAATTCTTGAGTGCTGAGTCTGGGTTTGTACTGATCTGTCTTGGACACTTGCTGATCATTATTTGGACTGGTGGAAAAGTTCATAATGAAATCTCCTTAATCCTGAACTGATTTTTTTTCCTAAGGTCAGATGAACAGCCAGAGAACTAGTAACACTTGACACTTTCTCTGTGTTTTGGCTTTTCATGGAAAGAAAAAGGAAGTATCATCTGGAATTTAGTATGAGTTTCCCCTGTTAGGTTGCCTGGTACAGTTACAGTCTTGTGAATAGTACAGTCAGGAATGCACTTACTGCCTCAATGGGTAGAATATTCCTTGGATAGTGGCCCAAGTTCTCTCAGATGTGGTTCAGATTTTGGTCATTTCTGTGAAATAAAAATAAAAAGCACCGTATAAAATATGGAACAACAGCAGCAAAAGAAATCTGTAGCAGTAAAATTAATAGATTGGGACTGCTTGTCTCTTTTACAGTAACCTGTGTGTTGCAGTGATACCTGCATGTGCTCATGTTTAGCTTACTGTGCATTGAGATTCAGGGTTTCATTTGAACTTTCCCTCCCCTGTGTAATTAGCATTTATTTCAGGAGAATGCATTTAACTTTTTTTGATGCTAGGGTTAATTTTCCTCAGCTTTCTTTGAACTCAGTGAACCTGATTTTCATTTATATCAAGAACCTTTTGAGCCACTCTGTTAACTTATTTCCATTTTAAAGGGCTTGTGTACTGTCAGTATGATGGAAAAGGTCATATTGCAAGTGAAAAATCAGGGCCAGTGGGGTTTCTAGATATCTTATTTGTGTCTTTCAATGCAATCATAAATAAGAAGGGAAAAATGTTTTCACCAGTTATTTCTTTCCAAATATTGAATCTTTCTTATAAGACTTCAAGATAATTTAATAGCCTTCTAGAAGTTTAAATATTAAAAGATATTAAAAACACTTTCAACATTTTCAAACTGAATTCCTTTAAAAAGAATCTATTTGAAGTAAAAAATTCAAAATGCAGCACTTTACCCATGTTACACACAATTTTCTAGCTTTAGGAACAGTTTATACTTTGAAAATGGGTGCAGAAAGGGAAGTCCTGTTTCTAGTTCATAAAAATAGCCTTTTATCCTTACAACTGTGACTGGTAAGTCTACTACGTTAAAGATGTGATCTTGGGCCCACTGAAGACTCTGCAAACTCCCACTGAATTCACAATCAGATTACAAGCACTTCTCCCAGACAGAGCTTGTTTCTCTTAGTTACATTTATCAGAGATCTGTTCAGTTTAACTGGAAGCATCTAAGGTAAAAATAATGCTACATCACTTTCGCATGCAAACTGTTCCACAGTCTTGCAAATCTTCAGGCCAGGAAACTTTTCCCAGTGAGACAGCCTATGTTTTCCTTACAGTTGCACTAAAATATTTAACTTTCAGTCCTTTTAAGGGATTTTTTAATGCCACGCTATTGTCACTGACATTTACAGAAAATACGAAGCCTCAGAATTTTTTTAAGAAAGCCTAAAAGCGCTAGATAACCACTTGTTATTAATATGCCTTGAAGCAAATATTTTATTGGTAGGCATTGATCAGTGAGCCAAACTACTTCAGGCTTCTTGTTCCAGTTCTTTGTATGCCTATAAAGAGGTATTTGTCTTCTGTTCTATTGTTTGTTTGCTTTCATGGCACTTGTCAACATCTATTATTTGAGCTAGAAGATTTAGTAATATAATTTATAACTAATGCTCAGATTCTTGAATAACAGGCCTATCTATGGGTAAAATTGAGATCCTTTTTTCAGTAGAGACATAGCCATACAATCAGTTTTGAGTCATGGAAACATACAGACATCTAGCAAACAGCTAAATGCCAGTTAAATATAGCAAAGAGTTAAACTACACAGAGAACAAACTCTAGAAACTGACTTGATGTGTTTGTAACACAATTGAGTCCTTATTTACTGTGGATCCTCTTAAGCATCAGACCTATATAAATAATACAAGCAGACACATGTGGTGTCATTTTAAATAGTTAAAGCAGATAGGGAGATGCTGCATGCAGCTATGTTGTGAGGCTGTAGATCAGAGCTGCAGATAACCCTAGGAAAAATGGCAAAAGCTTTCAAAGTAAGGAAGCCTTCAGGACATCTTAAGGTTCAGGGTCAGAACATATTACTTCTTTTTGGAGAAGAAAAGCGTCTCTCTGCAACAAATAATATGGTGGAATTTCTTTCCTGTGGGTATAGTCCGGTTAGCAGTAAGCAATTGTCACAACGATGTATCTGTATTCACTGATGTATGTAATTTTTTAACCACCTGCTTCAACAGAAACAGTTGAAATGAAACAACATCTCACAGATTAATGTCTACTCTTCAGAAATACTTGCATCTTAGTGTTTATGTTCAGGAACTGTCTTGGTTTCCTGTCTTCCACCCAGCAACAGGAGACAGAATTGTATGCAAATTACATTATCCTTTAATTGAAAAAACTGCATGGACTGTAATGGTAAATATTGTGCCTAGTTTATTTTCAAGCTGAACTGCATGAATGACCCTGTAATTCAAAGCAGCAACCTCTGCACGTCAAAATTGCTATCTGCTCCTCTCTTGACATGTTGTCACTCACTACCACAGCAATGGAAATACTTCTACCAACTTTACAAGAAAAAAGAGCTAAACCCAACATACAGGAACTGAATACTGTGCTCAATTAGAGTGATTATTTTTTGCATTTTTATATTGCTTTTGATACTAGACTATTTTGCCAAAATAGCCATCTGTTGATCTCACTCATCTAGACAGAACAAAAGCATTGCCTTCTGCCAACTATTTGATTAAAAGGATTATAATTAGCTTTTCGATTCCACTGGGACTTCAAATGATATGTTCTTGTCATCTTAAACCAGGTGACACAGTATTTATTACAGTTTCAGCAATGTGAGAGATAGCATCATCTAAGTAACTGCATCATTTGCTTTGACCCATTAGTTAAAAAATGTCTTTATTTGCAATACAGATTTTCCTATCTTTTCAAAAATCAAATGTTTGTTATATAAGTGTTATCATCCAAAATCAGGGAAACAGCTTCAAACAGAAAAAAAAAAAAAAAAAAATAGAATATTTAAGACTCTTTAACTTCAGAATAGACCCACAGCTG
This sequence comes from Psilopsiagon aymara, assembly GCA_024733675.1. Taxonomy (NCBI): domain Eukaryota; kingdom Metazoa; phylum Chordata; class Aves; order Psittaciformes; family Psittacidae; genus Psilopsiagon; species Psilopsiagon aymara. The sequence goes on along the minus strand of JANRGW010046072.1, from coordinate 5,004 downwards.
AAGAAATGCTTTTCCAGTCAAACATTAGGTATAAATGTCAGACATTAATTTCTCTCTCTTCTTCTGTCTCTGTTTCCCACTCAGAATACTGTTCCTTCCTGAAGGAAATGTAAATTCCAGTGATGAAATGCTGCAGTTACATCTCTCCCAAGAAACAAGCAATTTTGAGAAATCAGTTTGCTTACTCATGACAAGATACTTCTAAGTGCACTAAGTCAGTAAAAAAGTGTAATTCTGTGTTGTCATTTAGTGTATAAAGCTGTCTAAATATAGAAGATACGTGCATTACTTCAACTGAAAACAACACAGTTTTGTTAGTCACAGGCATCAGAAACCTCCTGAATCTTCTGTTGATCTCCTGGCTTTTACTCTTTTAGCGTATTTCTCATGCTGAACATTTTGTTCCTCAGAAGATTCCTGAAGAATCGGTAACAAATACTCTCTTTTTGCAGCATGTGACATTTCATCCTCTTATTCAGGATACTGGTTTTGAGGGCTTGATTTGAGAATCCGTGCAGCAGATAGATCTATTATTTGAAGCCTCTCCTGTGCTTTATCAATAATATTTAATACAAGGTGTGGTGTTGGATTTCAGAACTACAGGTTTCTCAAACTGGAGCTAGCTTGCAGCAACCAGTACTGTCCAAAGGTTTAACCTGGGATTAACAAAGCTCTCTTATTTCAATAATAATAAGAACAACAACTATAGCTGTAAACATTGAAAGCATCTAAAAGGAGTGTGGGCAATTCTTTGTAATCCATGGTTTTGTCTAAGGAGATGAAAGTCTCTGAGAAGCTCTCAGATACTGGCTGTAACAGTCCAAGTCTCCTTTCACTTTTATATCACTACAACAATATTGACTTCAAGTGAGGTATTAGAATTTTTCATTAATGCAGAAGACTGGACAAAGAAACCAGAATCACAGGATCCCAATATGGTATAATTATAACAGCACTAGCATTTGTAAAGGATATTAATTATATCCATTAACCTATTCCAAAACCAGCTAACACAGTGTATAACGTCCAGACATCTGCTTTCAGATGCCTAGTTTATTAACAGCAACAACTCTTCCCCTTCAAAAAAACCCTCATTTTTTAAAGTTTGTAAAGATATTCCTAGAGGATTTCCCTTATAATTCTCTTTTATAATGGCAATAGTGATCCAAAATATTACTTCTGTGTCACAGGTTGGAGTTTCTCAATCTCTGTTTTATCTTTGTGAACTAAGTAAAAACCTATCCTGCTATGTATGGTAAGTCCTCACCAACATTTTGCAATAGTTTGGACAACACAATTTGAATGTTATATGGGGCAATCCCAGGTCTTGAGGTTTGGATATGTTGTGAAATATTGATAGTTATTTAAACTGCCTGAAACAGTTTCTGTTGCTCAGGAACTCTTCTTACTTCTTCTTTCTTTGTTTTCATTTCCTTCCTTCTCATTCACTTCTAACAGTTTCTTTGCTATTTCTTCCTTTCAAGCTTACATCAGGATTTCTGCTTTCCTAACACACCACTCAAAGAAATGACCTTTGTGACAGATGTTACTCTCAAAAGCCTTCCTCTATGTCTATTGCTCCTGGTCCACGAGAGTGCAGTAGGTTCCAGGTGTGTGCCTCTAGACCAAGAAATGCCCATTGAAAGAAATCTAAACTTTTAAAAGAAAACTACAGTGAAGATGAGCAGAGAAACAATTTGGTTTAAATAGAAAATTCAGAGTCCAAGGTGTAGCTTCAGGAAATTTGGAGCTGAATTCACTCTTTAGTTGAAGCCACTTCATGAAAATTTTGGTGAACTGTGAAGCATGATATAACAATCCTTTTTGCTTCTGAATTTCACTTGAATTTTCAGCTGCATCCAGCAAAATATCCCTTAGAGCAATAGTGATTACTGAAGCAATATAAATCTGATAACTTTTAACATCCGGCTTCTTGCCCTCACATTTTCAGAAAAAGTTTACATGCAGATCTCTCCAAACAGTTTGTTTAGCTAATGATTTTATTCATATTAAATTGTTAAATATAGAATTTATTTTGAGAGCTTTTGTATCTTATTAAGAAAATGCACATAACTTTCATCTTTTAATGCATTACCTAAATCTGTGGACTACGGGATTCTTTAATTGAGAGTCTCCAGCCAGTAAAAAATAATTGGTGCCATCTTGTGGTAACTAAAGAAAATACAAAACAATCGTTCTTGCCACATCCTGGATAATTGTGCACTAAATTTTCCTTTTTTCTTCTCTTGGCTGTTCTCTGCCTCTCCATACATGCCATTTTACTAGTTTGAAGTCTACCTCAGTTCTAAAGAGGTACCGGTACAGTTGAAAAACGTTACATTAAAACAATAATTTAAGCGATCCACAGAAAAAGAACAATCTGTAATCCCAACTATGGTCATATAAAAATACAAAATACAGAGCAAACAGTTAAACTTATGACACTAGATTGAGCTACTGCCTGCTTCTTTGGCACATGTAAGCTAAAGACAACATTATGGACAGGTGTAAGCTGAAAGCAACTTTTTGGACAGGTTCTTTTTGTCATAGGCATCACTGTGGTAGCACAAAGCTTGGCAGAGAGAGACATGCTAGATTTTCAGTGCAAGCATTTGTCTTTGATAGTAAACTTAATTTCTCATGCTCTTTGGCTTCCAACTTCTTAACAGAAAGAGGTTTACAATCTTTTTCGTTAGAATGTTTCATGCCAGTTTTGCCATCCCAGCTATGACGCTGTTTCAGCACTGCAATTTGCAGGACTCTCTAACTGATTAGGAACATTTCTAGGATGTAGTGAAATCTACCATTCATCTGTAGTTCACACACATCCCTAAGTGGAGCTGAAGTTGAAAAATGCCACCCTGATGGTTTTAATTTTCCATCATTTTAGCAATGTTCTTGTAATAAGATAACTAGCAAAATAATAAATAGATATTAAAAAAATGTACATTTCCTTTAAGAAGTGTCTGGGAGCCTAAGAGACTCAAAATGCCATGAAGACCTTCATCCTAGGCTAGACTATTTCTTTCCATAGAAAATGTATGGGAGAATATAATATAGAGAATTAACAATGTAATATTTGCAAGAAAATTTTTGACACTCAAATATCCATACAGAATACAGAAAGCATGACGCTTCTGCGGGAAGGCTTGTGAAACTCCTTGGTTATACAATTCCATCTTTTAATCTTGATTGTTCCCCTTTAATCCAGGTTCAAGATCAAATCATCTCCTAGCTATTTCAAGGAACTCACTTTAAAAATGCACCCTACTCTTTTGGAGTAGTAGTAGAAAAGACAAGCTCTGCATTACAAGCTCTGCATTACACTCTTTCATTTCAAAGCTTTTGCAGGGGTGCTGTGAGATGGGGTAATATACCCCTGGGTTCCACCAACATTTTTCTAACACCAGTAACTCTCCAAAGAAAATCAGTGGAAATCAGCATGTGCCCTTTCTTCAGTCAAGGGCACATAGCAGGGGCAAGCAGGCCAAAATTTTCATATTCCCTCCAGTCAGTCCTCCCAGTGCCAAGCTCAGCACACTCTGTGTCTCTTTAGTGAAGCTCCATAAGGCACAACACCTCTCCTTGCTGTAGGTCAGGCTGTCTCTGTGAGAATCACTGCTCCTCTTGGTTTATATTCTCTGCAAAGGCAGACAAGGGGCTCAGCATGAGGTTTCACCTGAAATTGCATGCAATGCACAACAGCTAATTGGAAGAATACTTCAGTCCTTTGTGTACAGTGAACTGCATACTGTGAATACCTCCTAAATAGCTTATTATATGCTTAAAAATGTCAATAAACTATTTTCTAATCAGATCTCTCCATTTGAAAAAAAACTGTACTATCCCATCTTGCTTTCAAGAATCTTAAAGCAGATTCTGACTGAACCTTAGGTTACTGAAACAGGTCTGAACACCAACTGCTTCTTTTGTCCATGTGAAATTATGCTCCCTTAGTCTCAGTAACTTCATCATGCAAACAGAAACCAAGTAAATAAAACTTCATGGCTGGAGTTACCGGCTTAATACAGCAATTATGGAAAAGGAAAGATGGAATATATCTGTCAGCTGTTTTTTCAAACTCAGGATCAAAGATGCAGCCATGCTGAATAGACTTGCCTTCCTATGTCTTTGCTGAAAAGTGCCATATCTGAAATGGCTGAAAATAGTCATAGAATCACAGAATAGTTAGGGTTGGAAAGGACATTAAGATCATCTAGTTCCAAACCCCCTGCCATGAGCAGGGACACCTCCCACTAAACCATATCACCCAAGGCTCTGTCCAACCTGGCCTTGAACACCACCAGCGATGGAGCATTCACAACTTCCCTGGGCTACCTGTTCCAGTACTTCACCACCTTCACAGTAAAGAATTTCTTCCTTATATCCAATGTAAACTTCCTCTGTTTAAGTTTGAAGTCTTTCCTCCTTGTCCTATCACTACAGTCCCTAATGAAGAGCTCCTCCCCACCATCCCTGTAGGCCCCCTTCAGATACTGGAAGGCTGCTATGAGGTCTCCATGCAGCTTTTCTTCTCCAGGCTGAACAGACCCAACTTTCTCGTCCTATCTTCACACAGGAGGTGCTCCTGTCCCCTCGTCATCCTTGTGGCCCTCCTCTGGTCTTGTTCCAAAAGTTCCATGACCTTTTTATGCTGAAGACACCAGAATTGCGCACAATACTCAAAGTGAGGTCTCATGAGAGCAGAGTAGAGGGGCAGGATCACCTCCCTCAACCTGCTGGTCACGCTTCATTTGATGCAGCCCAGGATGCGGTTGGCTTTCTGGGCTGTGAGTGCACACTGCAGGCTCATGTTCATTTTTCCATTGACCAACACCCCCAAGTTCCTCCCCGCAGGGCTGCTCTAAATCTCTTCTCTGCCCAACCTGTAGCTGTGATTGAGACTGCTCCGACCCAGGTGTAGGACCTTGCACTTGTCATGGTTAAATTTCATTAGGTTGGCATCAGCCCACCTCACAAGTGTGTCAAGGTCCCTCTGGATGG
>JANRGW010046069.1:0-17141 GCA_024733675.1 Psilopsiagon aymara | reverse complement strand
GTTGGCTTTCTGGGCTGCGAGCGCACACTGCAGGCTCATGTTCATTTTCTCATCAACCAACATCCCCAAGTCCTCCTCTGCAGGGCTGCTCTGAGTCTCTCCTCTGCCGAACCTGGAGCTGTGCCTGAGATTACTCTGACCCAGGTGTAGGACCTTGCACTTGGCATGGTTAAACTTCATATATAATTTTTTTAATCAGCAGTAGGAATGTTAAATGTGATAAGTCAGTATTGGTTGCTATTAAAAGGATTGTGTGTATTAAGTGAAACAGAGGCCATTCTAGTTGGAAAAGGTAATGAAGAAAGCTAACAGCTGCAGACAGGCAAACTAAATAGGTGATTTTTATCTTGCTAAATAATTGTCAATGACATACATGAATCTTCCTGCTAACATTACTGGACAGGTTCTACTCTCTCTTGTGCAGGATGGATAAGTTACAGTCCAGAACAGAAGGACCTGTGGCTTCCTGGGCTCTTCTCTCCCTCTGTCTTCTATTTCTCGAGGTATGATGGCTCATAACTTGTGGGGTTTTTCCTTCCTAATACAAAACTGCAGTGAAACTGGTGGCCAAGCTCATTGTAGCATCTGCTTCTGAAGGTGTGGTAGTTCTGTAACAGCTGTGGTGACCAAGATAGCCACAGGGTGCAAGTCACTGTAATAATGGCAGTGTTGCTTCTGTGGGAGGTGACAGCCCTCAACTGAACCTGCCTCTGGAAGCCCAGGCTTGGGGAGAGTTGTCTTTCTGAAATCAGAAAAGCAGCTTTGCAGCATACAGAAAACTTTCAGTGTCCATAGTTCCTGAAGCAATGTTACTTACCTGCTTATCAGAGTCTCTACTTATAACAAGTAAACTGACAGCTAGTACTGCAACAGCTGAATTTTTATGTGTCTCCTGACTATCTTGCCTTCACACTGTTCTTGTGTCTCACTGTTCTGATGAAAGGGTTAGGTAATTTTGCTGCTTCAGACATTGCCAGGAGTAGGTCAGCTGAAGGAGTCTTGTCTCAGAGGTGGCACTGAAAGGAAGGGGAAGAGACAGGAAGTGTCCTGTGTGACAGGGGTCACTGCTGCCAGGGAAATGAGCTCCATCAGTGAACGTGTGGGTTGGTAGAATGAGATCTGATGTAGTGGAGTGACTTAGTTTGTGTTAGGTGGGCTGGCCTGGTGGGAGGAGGAAGGACCTCACAGCATGAATTTAAGTAAGAGTGTGCCTAAGGTACCATGTATGACCGTGGTACTTGGCTAGCTGGCTTTTGAGGTAGCTCTGTTTTGTAGAAACAGGAAGCCAACAAATACAAACCTCATTCTTGTCAGAGGTTATTTCTCTTTGGTAAACTGTATAACTATAACACTAGTTGCCCTGCCTAGTCCCAAGAACTAGTTTCCCCATGATTATAAGGAATATGGGTTTTGATTTTTTCTTAAGTCTAGTGCAAATTAATTTTAAAGTTAATGGTGTGAGTCCTCATATACCCAGTGCTGACTACCTGCCTGAAGAAATCAAGCCATGTTGGTCTCCCTTGACTCCACAGGAACTGGTAACCAAAGACGTTGAACTTCATTTCTTATATTGCTTGGGCAAAATCATCCCTATAAAAGCATCCTCTGAAATACTTTAAACTTTGAATGAACTCATTGATGCTAGGGGTGGAAATAGACCTGAGCTGATAGTTGTGATAGATGTTATTGCCTGTAGAAAAAGTATCTTTTTTGCCTCAGATGCTGTTGTGCAGTTGTAACTCATTTGATTTCTAAGCCCTTGTCTTTGTAATTTGTGCCTGCTCACCAGCATTTCATTCAAGTGTTCTTTATAGGCAGTTTTGATTGGCAGTTTATATGCCAGTGTAATTTAAAAACTCAGTAAAAATGGTTTTTACACAAATAATTTTCTATAAACCAGTCACATTTCTTCAGGGTAATTCCTCAGCTTCTTAATGAGCCATGCAGATCCTGTATTAGATCATGTCTTCTTGTAAAGGCTTTATAACTACACTCAGATGCTTTGTTTGGTGTATAATCAGCTTTAATAATGGGTAAGTAACTGTTCATGAATAAGAAGAAATCCAATGGAAGAAACTAGAAAGGACTATAGGAACTTAATTAGGATATATAAACATTTTTCTAAAATCCCATAAACACATAAAAATCTGAATTGCTTTATAGCTCTTCCCAGTCGTAGCTGAGAAAGTGGAGGATTCATTATTTAACCTGAAGGCTTTTCCCGTGAGAGACCCTGCGGTAAGTACTGCCACTGAGCTGCGGCACCATGCAGAGCTGAGGATTTGAGCCTCTGGCCCACGACATGCTCTGTATCTTTGCAGGGCATGGGGTGCAGGGATGGTGTAACCACAGAGATGGCCTTGGGGCAGCTGTACTCTCCGTGTGGCCCTCATGGGGCATGGACCTGCATAACGTGATTTGAACAGGAGTCTGTCTCAGGTCACCTATGGAACATGTACTTGGAAGAATAAACTTACTTTAAAATTTAGTTTTGAAAATACGGGTTTTTATCTTTTCACTCTTCAATATTTTGGTATTTCAGTGAGCCTTTTTAATCTTCTATGTAGTATTTTATTAGTTCCTTAAGGTTATGTCTTCAACGACATGCATGGTGCATACAGCAGTGTGTCCTCGTGTGGTTTTGAAACGTTTCTTTAAAAAAATTGAAAAATCTTCAAATGTTTATGGCTTTCTCAAATTTAAGCAACTCGGGGTTAAGGTGATTGCTGATATTCTGTGTGTGCCTAGGGTGATTTTCATTGGTTTTATTAGATTTTGAGAGTAGGATACCAGCAAAAATTTCATCTAAAGTAGTTGGGATTTCTGGGATTGATAAGAAGTAAGAGTATGTTGTTTTCTTCCTTCTTTAAAATGCCTTCATGAGGTTTTGAGGTGCTAAAGTATGTTTATATTCTAAAGTGAGGATATGAGATCTATAAAAGAGGAACTCCACTAACGGCAGAGATGTGTGTTCTGTGTAATTGTGAAAATCCAACCAAATGGGGCCAAAATGTAAGCCTCTGGAACCCCAGTTTCACCAACAATCACTAAGACGTGATGATAACCACTCTGAAGTGATTCCTTCCACTTGCAGTTCCTGTCTAACATGCACTTTCAGACCATGCTGATGCATTTTCTACCAGCCAGTGCTGCATTCAGTTCATGGGGGCACATGTGGTGACTGAAAGAGGCTCTTCCAAGCTAATCAGGCAATTAAGGCCATTAAAGGCTGTTCTGGAGAGCTGGATTTTAGCCTTTCTGATTCCACAGAATTCCTGACTAGTACAGGACAAGGTGCAACCCAAATGCTGCACAGGTGGCTGCAGTTCAGCACCTGGATGTGCCCTGCAGAAATGCAAGTGCTGGTTGTAGTGTACTGAGGTCAGTGAAAATCCAGACCATAAGCTGGAATCCCAAGAATACCGATACCTGGTTATAACGCTGAGTTGCCAAAACAGGGATCAGTTATGTCGGTTTGGTTTTCATGTGAGTGTGAAATAGCATCCTTCTCATTGCTACCAGTGTTATAAAAGTGACAGTCTAAAGTGACGGAGGTTTGTAGGGAAGCTATGACTTCTCTATCCATTATAAGATGGGATGTACACACTGTGTGTGGTCATGCTATTAGAAAATGCTAGTTATCTGTGCAATGTTTTGAAGCACTTGCTTGTTTAAGTGTCTAAGTCTGTGTTTCATATTCTGATGCCTGTTACATTTTTTTATTACTCTGAGGTCATCTTGCAAATTCATGGCAAAGACAAGCTCAGTCTGTCCGGGAACAGGGTAGGAGCTGGTATCAGGCACTGGGCGAGCTGTGCTTGCTCCATGAAGAGAGGCTCATATTAGGTTGCCTCTTGATAAAGAGGAGGTTAAAGCTTGATCTAGGGGCAGCTTTGTAACTGCCTTTCGGGTAATAGATGGAGATGACATGTTCTCAGTGGTGATACAGGGGGCAGCAGCCACAAATCAAGTCTTGGGAAGTTCAGGTTGTGCATGGGGAAAAAATCTTCACTAGAACAGTGCCGCGCTGGGCAGGTCACCCAGAAAACTCTTAAAATCCAAATGTCTTTTTAAGGGCTGTTCTTTCCTGCGTGCTGATGGGAACTGGGGTGTACTAGCAAGTAATTTCTTTCAGTAGCAGCTTTTTAGCTGCCCAGCTCTCAGGGCTTCTTTTACTTCCTAGGTTAGGAAGGAAAATGAAGCAAGAGTTTACAGAAATGGATATGGTAATTGGGGGAGGAGGGGAGTACTGGAGTTTATCATAATTTATTAATGCAATAGGCTAAACTTCTGTTAGCATTAGGGTTTAATAGCAGCCTGTTAGCTCTCTTTTGCATTCCTTCTGTTTTCCAGGAACATGATGCATCCTTTCTGTGGCTGTTTCTTCAATAAAGGGTATTCCTGTTTCCAAGGCAGAAATGTCTCAAAGAAGTAGGTGCAAATGGTGAGATTATTCCTCACCATTTCATTTGCTGGCAAATGTAGAACTGAACACAGTTCTGTTCACAGCTACCAAGGACAGGAAACTGAATTGCCTCTAGGCATTCACTTCATTGTGAATGTATGATGTGACTATAATATTTGCATTAATCCCATCAGCACAAAGTACACATAAATGCATTCAGAATTGTTTTGTCTTGCTCATACAATTTACATTAAGATCCATATGCAGAATTGTATTTTTACAGCAAGTTTTACACATAATATTAATTTTTTTTCTCCCATCAATATGTTGCATATTTTTAAGCCTACCTGGGCTCAGTGCCAGCAAGGAACTACAAGGATCTATGGCAACTGCCACATTTGCACTTTCCATTTACAAATCAGTAACTAAATTCTCATTAAATATTCTTAACCAGCCTGTTCAACATATGTTTGCTTGGTTGTTAGTACTTATAAGCTGAAACAAATTAGATCAGTAGCTATATTTGCTTCCTAATAGTCAAAGATATTTCAGAAAGAATAGATTTTGGAATGTAGAAGTGGCAATGCTGCCTTTCTCCTTTATTCTTTTAAAAATGGGACATTCAGCTTTGCTTTGGCAAATTAAAAAGGTGGGAATTTGAACTCCCTCCCCACATTATAGTTCTGTGTGACACTGGTATAGGAAGAGTTCTGAACTGAAGTGGGTAAATGTCCAGTAACTAATATGGCTTACAAATGAGGTTTTATTTTGAGACATATTTTCTTCTATTTCATTCTCCATGTTTCTTCCTTTCAAACATGAATCTATTAAATAGATTATTTTTTTATACTAAGACTCTTGCTCATGATGAAGCATTTTCATCTTTGTCTTCTGACAGCACTAACTGCAGAAAGAACCACTTAACAAAATGAAGTGCGAAATCATGGATGTTAGATTGTGTGGACCTTAGTAAAGGTTATTGTCTCTGCTGTAATAGTTGTTTCATGAACTTGCAAAGGTTGTTGATGATCGGCTTTTAATGAGTTTCATTGTGTTATCAAAACCATAGCATAAATCATTAAGTTTTCAGGTTTGTGCAACTTCACATGGCAGTCAATCACAGCTCATCCATAACGTATCAGATATCCCTCTGAATCAGTGGGAGCATTGCAGCTTTGCCATGGGCTGTTTGGGTGCTTGTGGTGGAACCAGTGGTGCTTCTGCTGTACTGAGTGTCCTGGTGCCTGGGTTCTACCTGCGGCCTCTGTCCAGCTTCAGTGCCTCACTCACATTGCCTTTATCTTTGTTTCCACAGCTCTAAAATGGGTTTAATGTTGATATATTTTAGCAATGTTCTGAGCAGATTCTTCTTGTAAAAGCCTTTGACAAGTATTTCTGTAAATGAAGATTATGAGCAAGTGACAGCTTGGGCTTTTTGAGCAGTTTTAAGTTGTATCTTTGTCCAACCAAGGAAGGTTAAACTGTGGCATAGTATCTTTCTGTTTCTGGAGCAAAATTCTTCAGGAAAAAAACTTAGTTTTTGCCACATGACCCATGACTATTTAAAAGCCTTTCATTTTTTTCAGTAGTCTTGCCCCATCCCTGATCTTGCTTTTTATTTTTCTAAGAAAAGGCAACTTTTTTTCCCTGGAGAGACCTGGATGCAGACCTTCCTTAATTCAGAGCCAAAAGAATCAGTTGGGAAGCATATGCTGCTAACAGATCTAAACTGCAGCAGACCAGTTCCTTGTGTTAACTAGGTGGCAGTGTCAGTTAGGAAGCGTAACAAGTGTAAGATACAGCATCCTCTGATGCCTGGAATGAACGCAACTGCTAAGATCCTGTCTTTGAGAAACACACAGTCAGGCTTTGTTAAATGTGGGTCCTTAAGACACACTGATCCGCAAGTGTGTGGAGCAGTGGGGAGGGTCTGGACCCTGGTAAGAGACTTGTCAAAGCTACTAGAATTTAGAAAATCATTTTGATGCATTTTTTTTCAGGGCATAAACTGAGCTACGGGGAAGAGCAAATGCTTTCTGTTGGGCTTATCTTTGGAAGCAGGTTTTTCTGTCTGCTGCTGACCCAGGCTTGCCTGGCATGTTCAGTGTGTGACCTGCATACTGGGTGTATATAAAACTGTATCAGCCACTGAGCAGGTGGTAAAGAACAAAGCACCACAAAGGAAAATGTTGAAAGTATGTTTCAAAACACTGTAATTGCAGAAGTGGCTTGTTTGGTTTATAAATATGTTGGTGTTGAGAGGAAAAGAGGAAGGAGAAAACAAAGATCCAGAGTAGCAGTGCAGGTTTTAACTGCCCTTCTCAATGCTGAAACAGATTGCTTGCAGTTTCTTCAGGCGAAAGGTTGATTTCAGGATTTATTTTCCTTTTGTAGAAATAGGGTTATAACCAATTGCTTATTGCCAAGTAAACTGAACTAGATGAAAAATTTAGACTTCTTTTTGAAATAGATAAGTTTGGTTGATATGTTGGTTTTTAAAGATACAGATCCTTTACAATTCTGCTGGTACAAAGGGAATTTTGTGGAGCAGTACTTGGTTGTTTTAATACATGGAAAACCTACGGAAAACATCTCTTCAGACTCTGTCTGCAGTACTGCAGTGACACTAAGCTGTTTTTCACACAAAGTCTAACAGAACAGAAGTGGCTTTTATTCCGATGACAGTTTGCATATTTAGTTCGCTGCATTTTTCAATACCAGTTAAGCTTGTAAGTAAATCTGTGATGCAGTGCAGTTCAAGGCCAACATGTTTTGGAAGAAATAACAGCTTTGTGTTTGGGTGTTGTTGTTTTCTTTTTTTAAAAAAAGAGTCATAGAATTTCCTTTATTAAATGTTTTTAAACATCAGCTGTTGACTCACTCCAGTACATGGTGGATTATACTTGTCTGAAAATCTGAATAACAATGTACAGCAGTTAGCCTGAACCATTTCCATTATTGCCAGCTAGCATAAATATTCTGTGATCTTCATCTAATCTTCTTGCCTTGTTTATTTTATAGGTATTTATTACACAGCTGCAGACAGCTCAGAAAATTGGTAATAAGTGTTTTAGCTCAGGATTACCAAACTTTGAGATAAATTGTCAGCACTGTGTTGCATATCTGAACTGCTGTCATATATGAAGTTGGGCTGATGATCTTGAGGAGTGGACTTTCATGAATCTACAGACTTTTCCCATCTCTGACCAGGTAAAAAAATATTTCAGAAACTGTTGTGTTTTGTGATTAATAAAGGTTCAATACAGTGTTTTGTTTGTGATTGTGTACTTTACCATTCTCATTAGCTGTATTTCATTGTGGGTAGACTTGCTTTTCCTGGGTCTTTACAACTAATTTTATTGTAGTGAAAAATGTGCCGTTGTGATGTGATGGAGGAGCCGGAGCAGCAAAACTGAACTGTTGCCTGGGTCTTCAAAAGAAGTCAAAACACAGATTTCCAGCTGTCCATAGTTAGAGAAGTATTACTAGTCCAGGCTCCAGGCACATGAGGGGAACCCGGGTTATGTCTCCTGTTAGTGCAACATCCTTTTGCTAGTTAATTATGAAATAAAGTATTTTGAGGGATTGCATTATTTCTGTTCAGTTGAATTGCTGTTTAAAAAGCCTACATGAAAAGGCTTTTTAAAAAGGGGGGGGGGGGATGGGGAAAGGCGAACAATCAGTGGTTAATCTGAACCTTCCTTGTTGCAGTAGATCTAATAAACATCTGTAGACTGTTACTGCCTTTCTAATGGGGCTGCATGCAGAGTACTCCATGGAAGTACCAGATGCAAGTGCCTCTGAAATAACACCTTAGAAAAGCATGCGGTTTGCGAGCTGTGCTAGTAAGTGTGTTCCTGCTAATGTTGCAGTATGGCTATGGAAGTGTCCCAAGTGGAAAGTACTTGAGGTTTCTGGTGATAAATTTGCTTTATTTTTGTTTTGGTTGTTTTTTGTTTTGTTTTCCTGTGGATTGGCACAGCTGCTGGAAGGAAGAATGGGAGAGCACAGCTTCTATTTATTTAAACTTTGGCAATATTCCCACTGCCATCAAGGAATACAGTTCCATCTGCAGTGTATTTCTCAGTATCCCAAAGACACTACACTGTTCATTCGCAATACCTAATTGTAAATGGAAAGCTTTCAGGAAAAAAATCACACATGAGTTATATGTATATATATGTATATAAATACACTAGGAAATAGTAAGGAGCTATTTCCGCTCCACTATAAATACTGGTCGTTTATGCAAGTAATTATATTCTTTTCCTTATTTACTCTTTAATATAAACCATTCAGACTCATATGGTTACATATTACCGATGCTATTTAGTGTTGAAAGAAACAAGGCAGCCAGTAACTTTGAAGTAAGTGTACTTTCAGTAGCTGTAGAAGTCAGTGCTCTGTATGTGTGCTAGTCTTAAGTTCATGCATATATACCATTCCAAGCCACACTCTGTATTGTTACAAAGACTTTGGTCTCCATCTATATTTGGAAAGTGCTTTTGTAATCTGAATTTATTAGTTTTCACCTATGCCTTCATAAATAGGCTGAGGGCTGTGATGTGTTGGAGTGTGATGATTTAACTTTGTTTCTCATACCATCCTTCTCCCTTCATGTGAATGGTCTGCAAAAAACTTGGCATGCTGATGGATGACTCTCAGTTCAGTTAAACCTTTCATCTTGGAAGCTATCTAACCTGCCTCTCTGGATAAAGTAGGACTTCAGTGCTCAGTATGGTCTTGAACATGGCCTTCATCCCAGAAAGGATAATCTTGAGGTCTGTGCCATAAGCCATCCCACAGCAAGCTATGTGCTTCTGGACAGTTGCTTCTCTTCTGTCATGGGACAGAGGAGTGACTTACATCAAATACTTAACAAAACCCAAGGAAAATATACTCAAGTTTAAGAGAGCTGTGAGAGATGCTGGCTGTTGCGTTTAAAATTGGCTCGTTTCAGTAACGTAGAAGTGCTCAAAGTGGGGTTCAGCTCGGAAAAAAACTAACCCAAATGCTTGATATATATATATTTATGTTTTGTTATATATATATATATATAATTATATACATAAAAACACAAATTCTTTTTTATATATATGGAAAAAAAAAAAGGGTAAAATTGTACCTGTATAAAAAATTAGCCATTGGACCACAGCCTTACTGGATCACCTGTAATTGCTGAATGATCTCTCCCTATGGCCTTATCTCAACCCATGACCCTCTCATTATATTTTCTCCCCCCTGTCCAGATGAGGAGTTATTGATAGAGTGGCTTTGAGGCTACATGGTTTCCAGCCAGTGTCAACTCACCACATCAGTCAAACAGAAAAAGAGGTAAAAATAAACACACTTAATAATACTTCTTTGGGAGATGCTTTCTGCTGTTCATTTCTCCTCTTCCAGGCTTATACCACAGCTACTCTTTCAGGAAAGCCCAGCAGGAACAGTTCATAGAGGTCTTTAGCTCTAGGCAATGTTACAAAGCATGAATGAGTTGTAAACTGTGAGCATAAACCATTATTTTTCTGAGCAGCTATACTGAAGGATAATTTGTGTTCCTGTAATCTTGTTGGCTGTGATAGCTGTAATAGTCATCTGTTGTGTTCCATGGTGGCTGGGAACACAACAGGGAGCTGTTGAGATGTTATTTTCCTTTTTTAAATTTTATTTATTTATGGAAATGATAAATTTACTAGTTAAATCATAACATCTTATCTCAAGGCTATCTCCAGCCCTCTGCTTATATTTACTTTGGGAGAACTAGTAAGTGGCAAGAAATATGTCTTTAATTGAATCTGGTGTTGCCCTGCTCTTCATTTGAAGGTCCACCCAACTGTGAACCAACCCCACATCCAGGTTAAGTTGCAGAGGAGACCACTGATAACTGATATTCTTAATTCTCTTTAGGAAGTTGCTCTGTGGTTGCTGAGCATGGGTGCTGGAACCATTGTGGGCATTTAATTTCATTTGTGACCTCATATGAGAGGGATTTCAGACATGCAGCATGCCTACTTACTGTCATTGGAGTAAAGGGTGAATTTACTTCTTTTCTTTGGGTGTTCTTGTTATAACTTTAACAATTTTACCTGTAGTGGTGTCACTGCGTATTTTGGTGTATCTGCTCTGGCTGGTTTGGACAACTAAAATCTTTCTGACAAAGCCTAAGAGAACATAGCACTGTGCACACTCATGGCAGCCCGTAGAGCTGGCAGCACAGAAAGACAAATAGAGGTTTTCGTATATTATCTTAGTAATTACATGCTTCAGAGGCCACAGGACCATATTTAATGGTTTAAAGTACACACTGTGGAAATAAGGAAGAATGTGGTATTGGATGAATTCCCAAACTGAAAAAGCTTAAGTCCACCTTTTAGCCTATATCTTTTTTCTTACATTGGCATGCACCACAAGAAGAAATAGCTTGTCCAAACCAATGGTTTTCAGCTTCTCACAAGATTGTTCCTGCAGTTTTGAAAGAGCCCTTTTGTTTACATACCAAGCCTAAGTTTGTGTATTTTGGCAAAAGGACTATGGAGCGAAACTTATAATGTGTACAATGGTAACCCACGTATGTTCAGCTGCCACTGCAAATAAATGTTTCCTAATTCTCCAGTCCATCAAATATTTGAGGCAACAGAGGTTTCCTGTTCTGTTAATTTGCTATAAGTAAGGCCTTTAGCCATTTTCTTTAGAAAAGATGCAAGATGATGTGTGCAGTCTTGAGAGAATTGTGTGAAGTGGGTAGCTGAAGTGATTTCAGAAGTGTTTTAGTTAAATTAATGCAACATCTCACTGTAGCAAAGATGCTTCAGTTTACAAGATCTGCATTTTTGCTTAGCTGATTTCAGGTACTGTTTAAAGAGCAGTTCATGCAGGAGGAGTTTAAATGCTACAGGTTTCTAAACAGACTGAATTCAGTTGTTTTCATGTGCAGAGCAGATTTGACATTTTTTGTTGCTAGACAGTATTTATTTCTTGTGGAAAAAATCCCAACAGTTAACCCATTCTAGCTGGAAATGCAGATAAGTAGCTGACAATTTAGATGTTGAAAATTGCAGTCTGTACCTGAGAAAAACGCATGAGATTATGAGAGTACATCATGTGGTGGTATTAATCTCTTTTAATTCAGTCTCCCAGAATCGAAACCTGGAAGGCAGAAGGTACTGTTAGAAAGAGACGTGATTATAAGCCCCTGTTTTGAGCTGAGTGATCTAGTAATAGCTTAAGCTACTCCTTTTATCTCAGAACCTGAATGAGAGCATTTTTTAGTGATGAAACCTGAAACTAGAAGATGCTTTTATGTTATGTGTGTGTTTTGCGTATGACTTGTGTTTCATTGACCACTATAACCTGTGTTAATTTTGGAAAATCTCTCAAATCCTTTTCCAGTATGGGTGAATTTCATTAAAGCCTCTTTCTTATGGTTTGCTAGTGAGGATATGTAGCTTTCACTGAAGATCAACATCAGGATTATGTAGATTCACAGCCTGGGATTTTGTCTTGAGCTGCTAATGTTAAGTCATTTACATAGGAAGGATGGTCACAGTTTTATTCTACTGACAGTTGTTTACAGAAAACTGCACAGGTTTTAGTGTGAGCTCTTTTACCTTCTTGACAACTGTATTTTTAAGGGAGGTCTGAAATTTTTTAAATCTATGTAAGTGAATTTGGTTGAGAGGTGAAGGTCATGTTGCTGTCCTCTGGAAGATAAAGCAGCACAGGACACTTTTGTATACCAGCACTTCATTCTGACAGATCTAATATGGTGAGGAATTAGTCAGCATCTCCCTCCAAGTTTGTTTGTGTTTATTGGAATGCTGGAAGTGACCACCAAACATTAGTAATGCTAAAAATACAAGATTTGCCAAATTACAGTCCAGTCAGAGCTTGGCAGCCTCCCACACTTCTCTGCCCTCCCTCACAACAGTAATTACAACTCCCCACTCTTTTGTTGGCATTCTCCTAGCTCCTGCTCACCTCCTCTCACTTCATTAATGAGCTGATGTATTTTTTTGCTACTGAACTACTGGCCTATGACTACATTCCTTTTTCTTTAGTCTACTCCTAACCATTGCCATGGATACAAACTTAGTTGAATTAAATACTGACATGTTCACAAAGAATAATGACTGGGTGATGTGCAAGACAAAGCATACTAGAACTCAAAGTGATTGTACTAATAGGTTTTATTGAATACTAAGTAGGGTATCAGAGGGTTCTTGGAGGGATCTCATTGCTAGTACGTCAGTGTAATGATGTTGCCATGTCCAAGTTTCTCTTGCAAACTGCTGTGTTCAGCATTTTCTTCTGACCTTGTCAAGCCATGTTTTGTTCTTAGTTTAGTGTCAATTTTCAAAAAGCCTTCTGAGCATTTTCAAAAAGCCTTCCATTTGCTATCATGCCTTAGAGATATCCAGTAATATAGCTGAGATAGTATTTGTGGGGTGAACAAAGATGCTGAGCATACAAACCCCATAATTAAACGTTATTTTCTTGGAAAGTAGTGTTAACTCCAGTTCAGCAAAACTCAAACTCCTGTTTCTAACCTATCTAGTACATTCAGTATAGTGTTTTGGCCTCGTTAGCTCTGGATGTTGTGGGCTCAGTAGCTCTGATGACCAGCAATGCCTTTGGGGTGCTGCCGTTTCTGGATTTTGCTGCTGCAGTGTGTGGACAGGACACTGTTCAGTTGTGTCCCATCTACCCTGCCGATAGCTGAGGCAGCTTGGAGGATGCCTCATGAGTGAGTGGAGGGAGCCAGTGCTGCTTCCCACCTTGGGAGTTCTCAAACCCCCAAAGTAATAATGAGAAGATGATGGGATTATGGGCAGTTTATTGCAAATCAGTATAGTTTGCAGTGTAAACTACAGTTGTGTGAGCTGCTGCCTCAGCTGGATCAACCTGTCTTGGTCCTTCATTTCATGACCTTTGTAGTTGGAAGAAGCTTGGAACAGTCCTCTCCATCCCCATAAAATTTCTTGTCACCCATAAAACTTGGCTGAGTTGCCAGTATTTCTTACAAAAGAAATGCAGACTGGCAGCCCTGTGCTGAAAGTGCATTTCTCTTGGCATCCCCAAGGTCTCTCCAGCAGGCTTGTGCTCCTGGTGGTAGTACATCCTCTAACTTCCCAGGGTGTTGTGAGCTTAGGGGAACATAACCCATGGTTAAGTGACAGATTAACCATTAACCCTGCACACTCAAATCATAAGGCAAATGAAGGTCATTGTGTCGTGATGAAACTAGTCTTGGTTTTGAAATGATCAGGACTGTCAGTACAGCTCTGTTCATCTTTGACAATGTAGTTTTTAACTATGTCAAAGATTCAGCATACGGAAATGATCATGGCAAGATTAGAAAGCAGTTATGCTGTTATTCAAAATTACAACTGTACCTCTTCCAAGCTGCTGTGCCTGCTCTGAGTGCTGTGTCCTGGTATGTCACCTTGCTTGAGCTACATGATCGTGTGTTAGGAACCGGACACAGCCCGCTGATTATATTTACTCTTTTAAGCTCTCCTACCATCAAACCTTCGAGGAATATGGATAAGATACAAAAACAGAGTGCAGAGATAATTTAAGGAAAAGGATATTAGCTATTCAGTACCAGCTTTAGCTATTTACCAGAAATGCTGTTTGAAGACTAATGTGTCTATTTACATCTTTAGATGTGGTAAGTCAGGGTATAACATCTAATTTCCATTAACTTTTCTTTTTCTCCTCTCTCTCTCCATTAAATAATATTTCTTACCTATAAACACAGAATCCCACAGCACAAGAGAATAGGGGACTTTTTGTGGGGACTTGTTAGGCAGCCTGTAATATTCTCCAAGGATGTTACTATAAAATGTCATCAAATATCAACCCTATTTAGGAATTCTTTTGTAACATATTAGGAAGTACCTGAATTATAATTACCAGTTCTCTTGAGAATGAATCCAAGGTTTAGTTATTTCCAAGATGAATCTCTAAGACATTTCACATCCAGAAATTTCCTTCCTTACTAATAAAGGCAATCATCTGAAAATGAAGTAGAAAGGATGAACAGAAAGGAGAAAGTAGGTAGTCAGGGAGTGGGATGTATCACAAACTGCCAGGGCACTGTAATTACTCAGAGCCATTCTTTAAGCGCTGTGTTACTGTGGTAGTTCAGATTGTTAACACAGAGCCCTGAAGCACTGCAGCACTTAAACTGAGGACTAGTTTAAAGAAATTCAGCTCATAAATTCTTTATGAGTGTAATTTATTCATGTGCACATATTTGCTCAATGTTATATAGCGTTTTGGACTATTGCAATCATCTCTTTAAGGGAAAAGACAGCTTTCAAGTTTTGTGATTTGAAAAAAAGGCATTTGGCCTGCTTATTTTGAATGATGCTTGAGAGCTGAGCATTGCAATGAGTCTTTATTTCCCCAGAGGCATTTAGAAGCCTGGTTAAGAATATCCTGCCATTAATCTTTGAGTCTGTATGAGACTGATCAGTTGATTGTCTGTCTATGTAAACATTTGCATTTTGAGAATATAGAGTGCTCTTTATCAGTAACAAATCACATATTATCATCAACTAGAGATGCATCTGTGTTGTTGTCCAAGCAGGCCACCCAGTGCTTTTGCTTTCATAGTTTCTTTGTCAGATATTTTCATAGTAGAAGACATTATAATGAGAATCTACTTTGAAGGGAATTTCCTTGTTTGTGCAGTTCTCTGGAGCCTTGATATACTCTTTATTAGATGTGGAGTTTAAAACATCTGTGTTTAAACTGATCAACTGACATTACTCCTGGGGGAATAAAGTTATTTTCTTATTCCTGATTTTAACCTTTCATAAACCAGTTGAACATACTGCTTGAAAATGGAACATGTGCAGCTTTCTCAACCCTTCTGCTCCAGATAGCCCAATTAAAGTGGACTGTGAGGGGTGATTGCTCCAGATGATATGCTGATCCAAAATTAAACAGCTAAAAATATTGAATAGCTTCATTATAGCAGGGTCCCATATGCTTTTTGCAGCTAATAAGGGAAGGTTTAAATAACAAAATTCAGGAAATAATGAAATTGGTAAACATTTTAAGGCACCCAGTGTGAGATTTCTCATGTCTCAATAAGACTGTTGTATGAGATATGCCATGGCTTATCTTCACAGTTCACTGTGTAAAGCCCAGCTGAAACAAATGGTCAGACCTCCAAACCCACAGTGATGTCTTCCCCAAAGAGGGGAACTGTGCGCAAATTCTTTGTTCAGTTGCTTTATTCATAGTGTGAAGCTTTCGTGGTGCCCCAAGACTTTGGTGTCTCTAGGCTTACTTTCAGCTTGTGATGTGGATGCTTGTTCAGGACATGGTGTTGCACTTTTTGCTCTCAGCAGCCAAACAGGCCGAGAGCGGTGGTGCTGTTCAGCCTGGAGAAGAGAGGATTCAGGGGAGACCGTACAGCAGCTTCCAGTGCCTAAAAGGGGGCTATGAGAAATCGGAAGAGGAGCTTTTTACAGGTGCATATAGGGATAGGACAACGGGGAATGGCTTTAAACTGACAGAGGGGAGATTGAGATGAGCTCCTAGGCAGAAGTTCTTCCCTGTGAGGGTGCTGAGGCGCTGACACAGGGTGCCCAGAGAAGCTGTGGCTGCCCCATCCCTGGCAGTGTTCAAGGCCAGGTTGGATGGGGCTTGGAGCAATCTGGCCTAGTGGAAGGTGTCCCTACCCATGACAGAGGTTGGAACTGGATGAGCTTTAAGGTCCCTTCCAACCCAAACTCTTCTGTGATTCTATGATTTCTACAGTATGGTCATCTCAGTTCCTGCTGCCATTCTGAAGTGGAGCAGCATGTATGGCGAGACTAAGAGTGTTGCATCAAGTGGCTTGAATTACCCCTGAAATAAGAAGCAAAATCTCAATCTGTTCAAGTGACTCTTCCAGAGGTATTTACATTGTAAAGAAAGAAAAGACTATTACCATGAAACAGAGAGCTAGCAAGGAAAGGTTTCCTGCAATGTGAAGGATCTGTAGGTTAAATAAAGCCTCTGTGATATATCAGTCTTCTCTGAACACTCCAGGGTTGCTTTTTTCCATGGATAGTTTTCTTCTTTTAAAACTAGATTTATTTGTTTGTAGCTCAGACTGCTTGAATTACAAAGTAAATGGAGGCTTCTCTGGGATGTGTGGCACTTTCTATCTGTAGTACTGACACACTTTCTTGGCTATTCATGTCATTATTCCACCCACTTCCAAGTCACAGATATTTTTGATTAATGAATAAATATAGATTTTAAAAGGGAGCAGAAATGCTGATTTTCTGTATATTTTGCACAGTCTCCGTTATTTAGCTTGTGGAATAATGCTGATATCTTGGGACTAAATTTCGTCCTGTTGGTACAGAAGTGGTTGGAACGGGGTGTAAGGTAGCCATGAAAAGATGTAGGCGACCTTTATTTCCATTATTCCTGACTTTGAGCCAAAAATTTCAAGCATTTATTGCAAATTTTGGAAGTGGTCTTTATTGCAATATACTGCTAATTGTTTGTCTGCCTTTTAAAACAAGGATCTTTTTACTGACAGTCTAAATCTCATCTTTAAAAATGCTGAGCTCACATTGGCAGCAGCAGCTCAGCTCATTTGGACATGACCTACTTGAAATTAATACTTGTAGTTAAGTAGAAGTTTAGTATCCAGATATTGGCCAGAATATGTTTATGAGATGACAGCCTGGGGCAGAAGAGGCTACAGCTGCACCTTGAGCTGGAG
>JANRGW010046067.1:0-25134 GCA_024733675.1 Psilopsiagon aymara | reverse complement strand
AGGCTGCTATGAGGTCTCCACACAGCCTTCTCTTCTCCAGGCTGAACAGTCCCAACTTTCTCAGCCTGTCTTCATACGGGAGGTGCTCCAGTCCTCCAATCACCCTTGTGGCCCTCCTCTGGACTTGTTCCAATAGTTGCATGTCATTTTTATATTGAAGACACCAGAATTGCACACAATACTCTAAGTGAGGTCTCATGAGAGCAGAGTAGAGGGGCAGGATCACCTCCCTCGAACTGCTGGTCACTCTCCTTTTGATGCAGCCCGGAGTACACCCGGCTTTCTGGGCTGCAAGTGCACACTGCCGGCTCATTTTCATTTTCTCATCGACCAACACCCCCAAGTCCTTCTCTGCAGGGCTGCTCTGGATCTCTTCTCTGCCCAACCTGTAGCTCTGCCTGAGATTGCTCCAACCCAGGTGTAGGACCTTGCACTTGGCATGGTTGAACTTCATCAGGTTGGCATCAGCCCACCTCACAAGCCTGTCAAGGTCCCTCTGGATGGCATTCCTTCCCTCCAGCGTATCAACCGAACCACCCAGCTTGGTGTCATCGGCAAACTTGCTGAGGGCGCACTCAATCCCACTGTCAGTTCCCAGTTCCCACACAAGCAGGTAGGTGGAAAAACAGATGGATGTAAACCAGTAATTAGCTAATCCTAGTCCAGCCTGTAATTTGAATCTTTTTCCCTCCTTTACACAAAACACTTGAGCTAGACAGGATCCAAATAGGAGGGGGAAAGCCAAGTATGTTTATGTTGTTAGGAAGAGAAGCTTCAATATGACTCCTTGGGGAATAAGGGGAGGTTTATTTATGTGTGTAAATTGCTTTATGAAGCAATAATACATGCTGTGCAGAGGTTGTGCTGTCCTGTCTCAGAAAACTGAAAACCCAAAGGGAGCATACCATTCCTTGTGCAGCTTGCTGGAAGAGGAAAAAGAAGGGCTGACACATTAAATAAATATCACCAAGCCTACAATACTGTAGAAACAACATGATCTCCACTATACGCTGCATATGTCAAGAGAAAATGCTAGAGGCTTGGTCTCAGTGAGGAGGCAGAGAATAAGTAGCCAACTAATAAACTGGAATAAAAAGCCTAAAAGTAAATATTAAGGCCAGATTATAAAAAGGTAGCACAGAATTTTGTACTAAATTTCAGAGAAAAACAGTGCTTATGTTCCTCTGTCTTTCATAGGTACCTAATAATCAAAGTACAAGGATGACACAGGCTAATAAAAATTAGTTTGCCCATTGTCTCTCACATTGTTAAAACTCCAGTTTCAAAATTCTATGATATAAATCAAATCTACCATTGACCCTTGCATGTTGAAAGCTGATCAGATAGGTCCATAACTTAATTGTAGAACTATAGAATCAACTAGGTTGGAAAAGACCTTAAGGGTCCTCGAGTCCAATCATTACCCCAAGACAGCCAAGACCACCAAGACCACCACTAAACCATTTCACTGGGGGCCTCATCTACAAAGTTTTTGAATACTTCCAGGGACAGTGACTCCACCACTTCCCTGGGCAGCCTGTTCCAATGCCTGATCACCCTCTTGGTGAAGAAATTGTTCCTAATATCCAATCTAAACCCCTACCCCCAGTGCAGCTTGAGGTATTTCTTCTTGTTCTATTACTTGACACCTGGGAGAAGAGACTGACCCTTACCTCACTACAACCTCTTTCAGGTAGTTGTAGAGAGTGACAAGGTCTCTCCGAGCCTTCTCTTCTCCAGAGTAAACAATTCCAGTTCCTTCAGCTGTTTCTCATAAGACTTGTTCTCCAGACCCTTCACCAGCTTTTTTTTCCCTTTTCTGGACCCACTCCATTACCTCAATGTCTCCCTTGTAGTGAGGGGCCCAGAACTGAACACAAGATTTGAGGAGCAGCCTCATCAGTACCGAGTACAGGTGGATGATCCCTCCCTGGTCCTGCTGGCTACACTATTCCTGATACAGGCCAAGATTCTGTTGGTCTTCTTGGCTGCCTGCGCACAAGCTGTTTCATGTTCAGCTCATGTTTCTGTTCCTCATAACACCTTCATAGCCTATTGTAAAAATATTATAAAAGCAATTTAGAACAAACAGGTAGCAGATGCCAGCATAGATCTGTGATCAAATCAGCAAGTAGTAGCATGAGAAAATTTCAGAAGGCAGAAAACAACCTGGCCACAGATCACAGAAGATAACTGCAGGTGATTGTAAGTTGCAAATAGAGAAGATAAACTCTTACCTGAGTTCTATCTGCTCAGTAGGGTATGGTTAATAAAGATAGAAGCCAGATGGATAATCAGCTGATTTGCCAAATTAAAAAAGTAGAAGATGTGAAATGTAATTGGAAGGGATGAAAATCGTACAAAAAGTACAGCCAAATCTGGATTTTTCAATTATTCATGGTAAATAGAGATAAATCAACAGTGTTCCAGTTCAGTTCTGAATACAAAGTCAAAAGAACTACGATTGAAAAGCAGTAGCAGTAATAAACATTATGGTCAATCCTCTACTATGTATTTTATTGCTATGTACAAACAGAATATGGTCCTTTTGATTCCTACCTTCCAAGTACTCACTGTTTTGGGGATTAAAGAACACCATTTTCTAACAAAACTACTATCAGCCAGGGGGTTGCAAAAAACCGAATACTATATTTCTCCACTATTCTGTTAAATAGCATTTAAAAAAATGTACTCCAATTACTGCATTCTCTACACTGAGTCATAGAAAGAGGAACAGCAAGTTGAAACTATAATCTTTCCAGAAAGAAAAGAGAGAAATAACTTTAGAGTTTTCTCTTTGCTGTCATGACTTGAAAGCAAATGAGCAGCTGTTGAAATCTCAGACAACAATAATCCCATTATCAAGCTGGACATGTGGAATTTTATATGTAAAATCAACAAATACATTTAGTAGAAGAGATTTTGGTTTTTTTCTGTTGCTCCTTGTCAGGAATCAGAAACCAAGTTGCCAGGAAAGATACATTTTTGCAATGCTTCAAATTTACATCTAAGTCTCATTTCAGTCTTCTAGGTTGTCAGTAGTTGTCGGAATATCATGCTGAATGGATTACTGAATGTTAGTCATCCAAAGAGATCTTTAGGCCACTTTCTTACATTAGAATAACTATAGAAGTAAGAGCTGAGTCATGTCTCCTTATCTTCTTGAAGTCTTGCAACTTGTGCTGAGTGTCTGTAAACCCTGGGCAAAAGAAACAGGATCCTTTATCAGGAGAAACAGTGAATTTAAAAATTATTCTTTTTCTGCCTTAAACAAAGCAATATCCTAAGCTGATAATGCTAAAAAGTAATATGCTTTTCGCAAGACAGTTTCCATACTGTAAAAGTCATGTGTATGTCTCCCCATGACAGATTTTCCTTGTTTCTGCAGTAATTTCAAGTTTTAAACAGATTGAGGACCCTTCACTATTTCAGGCTAATTGGATTTGGTGAATTTAGGGGGTTTAAATACAAATTATTTTGCTTTCATATTGAAGATACAGAATTTTTTCTCACACATTTTCAATTTTAGGCATTTTCAGAAAATCCGGAATTGAAAGCAAAGCCAGATTCCTAATTGTACACCCCTGATTATTGCAAAACAGAGTAAGATTTCACACAGTTATTTCTTCTCATGCACAAGTACTTGTAGGGTTGCTCTACATCACAACCCACCTCTGCAAAGTAACCTCAGATATTGTTATGCTTGATGATATGAGAACTTCACTGTAACTACTTTTCCAGAAACACTTATTTTCACTGAATAAGGTGGATTCCTCAACATCCACATATTAAATTAGTAGATTTGAAATTTAAAAAATTAGGGTTAGCCATATTTAGTATTTTTGTTTTCAGTTAGAGATGGTCATACTCGCTTCAAATTTTCCTCTAATTTTATAATTTCTTTGAGACAAATTTTTCCTTTTTTTCACATCTGAAAATACACTATTTATCATTTTTCCAATTTTCTAGGAATGTTAAATTTATATTTTTTCATTCTTAAACACCCTGGAAAAAAAAAAAAAAAAAAAGACATTTTTAAATGCAAGAGTTTAGAGTAAACAGAGGTGGTCTATTTTGTTCAGCAGTAATTTCTTCTGTCATTTGCCTGCAGCTTACATGGAGGAGTCAGAAAAACCTCTATAAACCAGTGTAGCTTTTTAAAGAGAAATTTAAGAAGCTGGCCTGAGGAGTGTTCATACATAAAATATTGTTAAGTTCCTCTAATGCATATCATTATTCTTATTTACCTTTGATCTTTTGCAGGTGGTTTTCTAAAGAGAACTTTTTCCACCGTGGTAACAGTGAAATAATGAAATGGAGTTTCTGACATGCTTCTATTTAAAATTTCTGATTTATGTACATGCATATCAATCTTACATTACCCAAAGTTCTGAAAAATTGTGCTTAATATTTTGCAGTGCATTTCCCTTGGAGAGATTGTTTTCATTCATACATTCATACTTCTACAGATTATTGGATAGTAGTTTTCCTAATACATAAAATATGTCAAGATATCCAGAAATTATATTCATTCCATGTTAAAAATGTAGGAAGATTTTTTTGGTTTGCTTTAATTTTTTTTTTTTTTTTTTTTTTTTTTGGGGGGGGTGGAGAGGGGGTAGTTCTCCATCCTAAAACAGCCTTTAGTTTTAAAATGTTCATGTAGCAGACATAAGATCAAATCCCTGCCATGTCCATTTCAACAGCGAAGCTTATGCATCTTATCATAATGCTTGGCATTCCTGACTGTGTTGATTTTCAACATCCATGACACTCTGACTGTTTTGATACAGTAGACTAGATCTAATGAGAAATGAGATCAGCTACTGAGAGATTATGCATCTGTACACTGAAAACCAAGGTTCAAGTCTCTTACACAGCCAAAGGGAAGATTTCAATCAAAATGTTACCGGTTGACAGATGAAGACACTGACACTGGCATCTATTTTTTGATTTTGCTATACAACTCCATCCTACAAGTGTAGGAGAGGTGCCTGGTGAGAATTTAATGAAAGCAAATAACTGGGAAAAGGAAAATTATTACTGGAAAGTGGTAACCTGTTTTAAAAAACGATTATTTCCATAAGAAAATAAAATAACAAAGGAGTTGCCTGTATACATAATTTCTCTTATTACAGCTTTTTCCTTATGTCATATTCCTTCTCAAATAAGACATGAAAAGGAGTAAAAGTAAAACCTAAAATAAATAGTTGCATTAGTACACCTAAAGCCAAATTACTCAACATAGAGAAGTCATCTAGCTTAAGCTGCAGTTAAACAGATTTGCAATATTTAGTATTAGAAACTCATAGTAAAATGATTGCCAGGCTATGCAAAATTCATTGCTTTTATTTTACTTTATGGAAATATATATTCTATTTTTAATAACTGATCAAACATATAAAATGGCTATTGCTTGCATGTGAAATGCTATATTTAGTCAATAAAATTAGGAAACAAATCTAATCAAAGACAAGGAAACTGTATGATCTTCCACATTTCATGTTCCTTTAAGCATGAACTGAAATGTTGCCAGAGTTTGTGGCGACATCTGGTAGACTGCAGAAACCAGAAGGAACAGCAGAAATGGAAAACAGATTTTAATAAAGGTGCAGTTATTCAAAATTCTTGTAATGAAGGCTGCTAATATGTATATCTGAATCATTCTTGGGAATCATTTTGTTTGCCACCAGCACTAATATATATTTTTAATTTTATTTTTCAATTTTTTTTTAATTTTTTTTTTTTATTTTACTGTATCTGAGCAAGTAAAACTCTTTGGTATATTTAGGCTATTTTGTTTAATTATCTGTATTGGACTTCACCTTTACTTTGACACACTTCTGTGTGAAGCATCAATCTGGTAAATGCCAAAATCCAAAATCTTGAATTTCTAAAGTATGTTCTGTGGGGCAGGTGTCAAGCTACTAGTGGCTTGACATGTTTGGGGCATGTACCATCCCATATCATTTTCTTCATGATCATTTCTGGGCAACTATGAACACAGCATCACAGGGGCCTGGGGGAGAATGGGGTGTGGTTTTTTTGTTACCTTTTCCTGTCTTTTTTGTTGTCTTCCAGTACATCCTTCCTGAACATACCATGTTTTAGAGATCTCAGGAAAAGCTGTAAGATTAAACTCCAGCCACACAGATGGAGAAGATTAAAATCCCTTTCACATCTAGTCTAGCAGCTTGGTCAACATTGGCAAACAACAAAAGCAGTATCACAAAAGCTGGCGCTGCCGCGTAAACGCCATCTCATATTTCTGAGAAATTTTTTGTTCAGTAAGACAATCTGAGACCTGACTTTGACAGTACAAGTCATCAAAGAGGATTAATCATATAAGCTTTATTGCAAATCAAAGTTAATAGAATTCATTTTGCACCTGCTAGTCATTTTAGAGTCAGTATTTCACTTCCAAGGCAGCCCTTAGAGGCACTGTGGGTTTACATCAGTTTTCTAAAGTTTAGAGTAAAAAAAAAAAAACTATTCTGCATTTAAATATTCTCTGAGGTGCAAGACTTGTGAAGGGTACAGATGACATACTTACAGGTGATTGAGTTTCCTAGTAGTGAAAGAAGAACCCACCAAAATCAGTGAAATTTTTACCACTTTTTTCACTTTGAATCAAACTTCTAATAAAATTATGATACCATTTAATATAACATTTAGTAAAACAATGGTTGTAAAAACTGTGGCAACATATTTTTTGTAGGTTTGTGGAGGATAAGGTAATGAATATAAGAAGAAAAGATTTATCTTTAAAGAAAAATTACAATTTTTTCATTAACATAAGCAGCATAACTTGCAACACAATAGGAATACATTTCTCTTGGGAATGTTTTAGAAATTTCTATGATACTGGAAACAACCCAGAGAAGGATGTTTCTGGATCACTGACTCCAGTACCAGTTGCTGTAAGTACCTGTGGATTATAATAATTTTAATGAAGTTGAAGTTTTCATCTGAAAATGAATTGTTTCTTTTATGACATCAGATCATGCTTAATTGAACCATACTCTCTATGCTTTGATGACTTTCTTTTAATTTCTAACCTACATCTCTTAGGAGAACTTATATGTTTCTTTCTATGTTATTACTTTTTTTATCTAGAGAAAGATCCTCTCCATGGCCCTTATCTTCCTGATGAAGCTAGTAAACAGTGGGAAGAAAATCAATATATTTTAGAATAGTCAATTCTACAGCGATAAAAATGAATGCCATATGCAGTGAGACAAAACATGAGGAGATCTTGAGTGTTTCTAAATCACTCAGTCCTGGAAAGTTCTAAGTACTTTAACTCCTATGAAAAGTTTCAGGATGGGAGAATGTCTACCTTCTTGCATAATCAAACCTGCAGAGACTACTAAACACAGAGCCAAACTGCAATATAAAATGCAGGAGAGAACTAAACTGCGATGCTTTCAAGTTAATAAAATATTTGCATATGATATTCTCAACAACACTCTGTTCTCATTTATATAAACAGGAATTTATACCTCTGTAGGAAACACAATGTTCCTTGAAAAACATTTTTAAAGTTAAACTTCTGTGGTTTATATGGTTTCAGTGGACTTACCATAGAACCTTTTTCCAAATAAAAAGATTTCTTTAAAAGCTCTGTTTCATATATTCATAGGTAGTACTTTATCACAATAGACACATAAGCTCAGAATGTTAGGAAATGTGTACTACTGTGGTCTCATGGTTGCACACTCCAAGCCACATCAGATCTTGTACAGGAACTGTCCTGCACAGGCTGTAATCCCAAAGTAGGAAGTGTTGGTGCCTGTTGTTCATTCCCTAACTACATCCTTCTAGCTCCAGCTACACTCATTTCTTTTCTGTGATGAAGGATGGTACTGGCCTGCTACAGTTGTATGAGGGACGGACCTGGTATTTGGCTACAAGTCCTCAGAAAACCGAGCTGGAGGGAGTCAGATTCACAGCAGTTTGTGGAGCAAGTTGAAAAGGGCAAATTGTTTCCTGAGCTACATACATAGCAGTGAGATTTTCTGCCTTCACAAAAGCAACACTGCCTTGCCAACCTTTGCAAACCCTGTGCTTTTGTGAAAATAGCAACGCATTGTAATGTGTGTGTCAGTGCAGGCCCTGGTTTTGGGTCCTATGAAAAGGAAAACTGCTTTTCCAGTAGTTCGGGAGCACTCAGAAACAGACAAGCACTTCAGCAATTGCTCTTTTTTTATCCCCAAAGAAAGAGTCAAAATCTGAGAAGAAAAGCAACAGTTCCTTATACAAAGCAGGCAATCTACATAATGCTTGTTTGTCATTGTAAATTCAGATGCAAATGAAAAGCTCTTTCCACTGCTCTCTTCTCTGCAAAACTCATGAATCTGATATACCAGTCCCACAAAAAGTTCTCCAGTTCTGGTTCCTTCTCTGTCAGTCTCCAAAAGAATCATTCAAACATTGTGGTTGTAGAAACATGTTTTTCTCGCACCTCAACTATATTTACTGCAACAACAATTTGTCCATATCTTTGCAATATCTTTTGCATACTCTGTGTAATACAAGTAGCTAAGAAATTATTGATAAATTGCAGAGCAGCATCTTCATAAAAAGTCCTTAGTTAAAAATCCTTATATGAGTTTTCTGCTGACAATCATTCTCCTGAGAGTCCAAGTATGCCTTTGTATTTTTGTTTATAAGTTTATAAACTGAGGAGGTACTGAGCTTCTGTTATGTTCTGTCTATTTTCTAGAGATATTTGGTTTTAGGAATTATTTTTTCTTTGCTTATAAGTGGATTATAGCTATTTTAAAAAAAAGATGGTTTATTCTGCAGTGTTGTTTGCTTTCTTCAAAGTACAGAGGATGCACAACACTGAGCTAGAATACATCATATGTCTCTCATGTAAATGTAGCATGCACAGCAAAAGAATTTATATGGGTGCATCCACTAGTTTTGGAAGCACCATATGCTTTTTGTTATGCATTCTCAAGGCTTCAGAAACCTTGTGAGTTTTCCAAAACAAGCAAAGAAACAGAACCAAACTAAACCAAAACAAACAACCCAAACCGAAACAAAACAAAAAAGGTTGGGCACATGTCATGTATTAAATCAGCTCAGAGTCAACCTATTCAGTACCCAAGGGAGTTCAAAGAACATAAGCACAGAAGTGTCTGAATCTTGAAGGTGTGATTAGGAAAACAAAAAAAGACAAGTGTTTCTCAGAGGATGATGTGCTCAGATTATAGATCCTCCTCTGGGATCTGTGCTAGATAATGGGAAAGCCACAATTCTAAAAATAGCTGGTCCACTGCAACATGTTCTGGAGAGAGTTTCAGGGCAGTATGATGGAGTGTCATTCACAACACCCAGTCTAAGACATGCACTTACATGCCAGGAGTTTTAACTGGGATACA
Source organism: Psilopsiagon aymara (assembly GCA_024733675.1). Classification (NCBI taxonomy): domain Eukaryota; kingdom Metazoa; phylum Chordata; class Aves; order Psittaciformes; family Psittacidae; genus Psilopsiagon; species Psilopsiagon aymara. Next base: position 15,745 of record JANRGW010046067.1, on the reverse strand, counting down.
AAACCCCCTGGAGATAGATCAAAGCAGGACTGAGTGAGAGCATTTCACCTGAAACTTTGAAGACTTCTTGGAGTGGCAGGCAAGGCTTTATCCGTACTTTGCATCATGCACCTCTCTTCCTGTTTAGGAAACAACTAAATTTCTGCCTTATTTTTCAAGCTTTGAAGACCATTGCAGCATAAACCGTATAGCTAAGAACATCATCTCAGAAATAAAATCAGAAGATCATATATATCCTGAAGCACAGAAATGTCAGTACTGCTGATATGGAACATCTGAAAGGAAGTGGATGGAGAACACCTAAGAAATATTCCTAAGTGTTACAATACAATATTTAGTATGTACAGCCAATCCTAAGGTATTACATAATTATCTATCTTTAGTCTTAAATAAACATCACTATTAAGAAATACACTGTAGTTTTCACATACAATAAACAATATACCGCATGCAGTATATTCTGAAAATACCAATTTTTATGTTGCATTTCATCAGAAAATATACACCTGCATAGACTTCAAATCCATAATGTTTTACTATGACCATCTGGTCTCACCTTCTACGTACACAGGCCTTCAGATTTTCTCATAGAGCTGCTGCAATCTTTAATTACACCACTTTAATTACTTCCAAGGCTGAATTTGTCCAACTCAGTATTCATTCACTGCATCTTATCACTCCTTTCCTGCAAGGCTGAAAAGCTCCACTGTCTCAAATCTTTCTTTTAACTGTGATTATATGTAACTATCACTCAAATCATGTCTCAGTTTTCCCTTTAATAAATCAAGTAGATTGAACTCTTTAAACTGTGAGACTTTTCTTCTAGTCTTTGTTTTATTTCTGTGGCCCTAGAACACCACTGATATTGATTTTAACCAAGAATCAAACCAAGGAGCAGCTGGTAGCTATGAGTCCCACTAGAGAATGTCTAGCCATTTATTATTACTTTCTGAGGTCTGTCAAAGTAAGTTTTCGTTTGTGTACTTATTTCATTCCACACAATGCAAGCTCTCAAATACAAATATCATGTGGCAAAGAACTGAAGCATGTACTATCAGCCTAACAGCCCTTACTAAGTGGACCCACAATGTTGTTTAAAAAGGTAACACATTTGTTTGGAAATACCTCGTTTCCATGAAGCTATGGTGATTCACATTAGCTATATTTTTAACAACAAACTCCTTGGTAAATTAAAGTGCATGAAAAATAGAAGCTCAACAGAGCTGAACAGATGATTAACTCAATATCTTCCTCCTTTTTACAAAAATAAACTTTTTATGATGCTTCAGACATTCCATAATTCACAGTGTTTCACAGGTCAGCTTTATCACTGTTGAAAGTGTTCAACTTCATTAGAGGTGGAAAGCTTGCAATAGAAAGAAATTTAGAAATAAGAGAAAGCCTGCACTGATGAAGGGTAGAGATTGTCTTGTCAGAAAAGTTCCTAAATATATGCTGTTTGAAACTGTAATTAAATGTTCAGTAATTCCTTGGGTCCATAACTGAGATGGAATTTATCACTCTTTCAAAATTTTCTATGAAATTACTGTCCGCCCATGCACTGCAAAGTAATCTTTAGCCAGTGTGAAGAACGACTGATCTTGTTCTGTGGAGGAGTCCATAGTCTCAGTTGTCCTCACAATTCCTCTAAGAATTTCAATAGAATAGCTACTCTGGTGAAGAAATGATGTCTTGTTCCTTTTGTATTGTTTGGTACTTAGGAAAAAACCAACATCTCATTGTTAAGAAATTTTACTATTTTTCTTAAATAAATTATATTCCTCTATTGTACAGGTTTTGTGGACATCTTTCTTCTGTGTCTGTGAAAAGAAAATTGAAGGCAAAGAAAAGGAAGAAAAGCTAAGAAAAATGTTCTCTCACTTCAATACTTCAATTATTAGAAACACAAGAGTTTTGAGAGTCAGAAGAACAGTCGTTCTTCATTTATAATTAACCAGTCTTTTTAACTACCTAGAAGGCTTAATGACTGGCTGCTTATAAGAAGTAAAAGCCTCTTTGGAGCTTTTTTTTTTTTTTTTAAGGCTTTAGAAAATGAGCACTTTCCAATGCATCAGGAATGACTTAGTGAATCATGTTAATCTCACAATAGTCAGAACCATTCTATGAATAGAAGGAAAGAACAAACTGGGAGCTACTTTGATTTAGGAATATGACCTCCTGCTGCACTAACTATTCACCACTCTGGATGAACCAATTCAAAGACACCTGTTCCAGTTAAAAGAACCCATTCTTACATTTTTAACTCTGTTAATTAAACTTTATTTCTTACTAAGCATTTTTCCATTAATAAATATTACCAGCAATATAGCAAGTGAAACAAGGCTTTTTTTACTTGGCCTTGAGGACTGCTTCAAGTAGAATAACATGACTTGAAGTTTTCCTAGAAGTTTCTTTGACCTTCAAGGCATGTGTTTCCTCACAATATCCCTCTGTGGTCCTGCAAATCTTCTTCATGTATTTCCTACTTTGCAACCCTATTCTAGATCCTTGGGGTTATGACAGAACCATAAAAAAAAACCTCCATAATTCAACTGGTTAGTGTTCTTCAAAAATCATCTGATCCTACACTTTGCTCAAGACATGTCTGACTAGATCAGGTTGCTCAAGGCCATTTCTAGTAAAGACTTCAATGTCTCTAAAGACGTTAATTTCATCACTTTTCTGGGCAATTTGTTCCAGTGTTTAACCATCAACAAAGGCCTGTGAAGTTTTAAATTTGTTGGATTGAAATGTTGTTAGAACCTCTGATTTCGATGTTCTGAAAAGGAATAAGTCATAAGGCATATAAGAATTTTTACATTATATTGTTCCAGATGCTGTGACTTGAAGAGGTATAAGTTCTTACTATTTGAAATTTTAACAGTGGAATACCAAATTCTTGAATAGCTAATTTATTTAATATGTAAATCACTTTGTTTGGTGTTTGGATTATGAACACCAAAGAGTGCTTTTTGGAGTGTCTCTCAAGGCTTTATCTATAATAACTGTCAAAAATTCTTCAAAGAAACATGACAAAAGCATGGTTAGTAAGATATTTTGCCTCATAAGGATGATTCATTGATTTTATTAATATAGAAATTTTTCTACTTTCTGCAGAAATAAACCCAGAAATAATTTTACTGATTGATTAGTCTGAAAATATGTGAAATGCTAACTGTTTCCATCTATTTGTACTCTAGTCAGATCACCAGTAGGAGAGAAAAGAACAGGAATTAGATCAAGCATAGCTTGATTAGAAGTCACCTTTTCAGAAATCAGAAAACTTTATTTATTCTCTATATCCTCTTCTCTTGCTGAACTGTTACTGGATGAGTGGCACCAATATGCTTAAACCAACATAAAGATGTCACAGAATCAATCAAATAGACACTGTTAAATTAATTTCATAGTCTGAAACTCACTGAAGTCAGTGAGAAGGTCAGGCCCCATGATGGCATTTAGAAGATTAAATTGATTTAAAGGTGTAAGGTTAAAAATCAACATTGGATTTCATAGACTTTACAGTGGTCATGATACTTGACTGTAATTGATATTCTCATTATTTTTCACCTTAGCCAATAAACTTTAGCTAAAGTTAACTCTCTTTACTCTGAATTACTTTTCAACATCCGTTTATTATTTTCTTTCTGCTTCAGCTACCCTACCATCTTGTAGAAGATATAAGTTCTTTCAAAACTTTTTTTACTACCACCTTTGTTTCAATGCTACAACACATTTCCAGATTTATTGAAATGCCAAGTAAAACTTTTAATGGAGAAATTAATGAATGTCTTCGGTGTACAGGCAAGGCTTCACTACAGGGTATTAATTTGTTTTCCACAATTGCAAATACTGTAAGTAATACAGAAAGCCATTAATACAGTCCTTTTAAACTGCTGGAAGTAATTTTTGCCTTTGATCAAATTAAGAATAAGCATCACAATAATCATTATATTAATACAGATTAATATATACATATATATTCCTGCTTTAATATTCTCTATTTTATTCCTATTTGTCTAAAGAAAAACAGCATTTAATTATGCTCCCATTATTTTAGACAGCACCATGCTTAGAGCCACTGAAGAACTAACCATGATTATTTTAGTCTCTTACCACATAGATTTCCCACTCAGATAATCATGGATAAATTATAACTTGTATGTAATACATCTTCCATCACAAACTAGAATAGGTTTGACATTTTAAAAAGATTTAAGTTCACAGTGGTGTTGTGCATTATTAACATAAAAGTTGTTATGTATCTTAAGCTCCCAACTATTTACCACAAGCTGCTGTATAATTGCGGTAACTACTTAGGCATTGACAAGTTGGAAAGAGCATACTGCTTATTTTAGGAGAATGCCAGTAACTCTGGAGCTCTGATTTTATTCTCTTCTCAAGTGCTGCCTTGGTGTCACAGTGTCACTTTTTGTTCCTCCCGCATCTTGGTTATTTCTGGCTCTAAAATATCAGACTTACAAGGATGCCACATAGCAAGCGGTGAATTAGGCAGTACCTGAGAGCATACCTGAATGTTAAGACTGGGTTTGTCTGTACTGCTGAATTAATAGCATAGTCTAGGCTTGGTACTGTTCTGTGTCAGGTATTTTTCCAGATAATTTGTTGGTTTGGCTTGAAGGTTTTAGGGATGGGCCAGAGAGTTCCATTCACTATATGGTATTTTTAATCAGCTGTTATTCAGTCCCTTGTTTTGAAGGGTGAAAGATTTTCATACTCCCAACTGTCCTCAGTGGTGGCAGGGTGCTAGTAATAGTATTAAAGTGCTTGTAAATTGAAAGACATAAAGCACTTCACTTTGGTGTGATTTAAGTATCTATACTGTGTGAAGAAATATCACTGTAATAGATGCTGAACAACACTAAAGACCTACAGCCCAAGTTTAGGTACCCGTCTTATAATAGGAAACAGTTTGCTATCACAGTAGTTTTATGAGAATTTAAGATCCCTCCACAAATACAGACGACATGAACACATCTTTCTCAGCATCAGAATTCACTGCTTTTTGTGACTCAGAAAATTGCTGTAATCGCTGATAATTCGATCCTGGAGGATAGAGAAACACGAGCTCGAGCTCCCTCCTAGTGAGGAAGAAATTCAGCGGGTCTCCTACTTAGGGGCAAGTGCAAAGGAAGCACCGTGGCCAGCTCCCTGCTCAGCCTGCCACAGGCACCTTCCCCTGGGACTGAAATCTCAGATTCATACAGCAATTTATCTCAGGTGAAAGAGGTAAAGAAATTCTGTCAGGAACTTTTAGCTGGCCTGGGCATTGCCACATGCAAACTATTCAATCCTAGGAAATGTGGTTTCATAGATGGTGAATTTCCCCCTCTGTTACTTAGAAATGAAAACAATTAGCTCAGGTTTGAGAATTCCCTTCCCAGAGCCAGTGCTACAACGCTCAATGGTATAAAGCTTAAAGATGTTGCAAATATGGGGCTAAATTCTCAGGGAGGATTGGGAATCCTGAGTTATGGGAATACTTCTGTTATTCTGGAATTTCAGGGAAAAATATTTATGTCAGTAGGATAATTTCCTTGATTCAGACAACTTATATACAGAATGTATGACACATAACTGAACCGCTAATCCAAAAAAATTTTAACAGGCATATCTATATGTGGCTAAAATATAATTTTCTCTGAATCGGTAAGATATGTAAGATGTTTTATATTAAGGAATACATGGTACAGGATTTTGTACAGAAATACAATTTTCAGAGTTTCCTTTTCTAGCTTGGTCAAATCATAAGCCTACAATGTGGTAGAGAAGAATACAAAATTATTATCATCCTGCAAACACCATGGAGCTGTTACATGAACTGAGAAAAACAAAAGATAGCAAGAAGGCACTATGAAGGAACAGTTTTCTAAACCAAACTACAGTTGCTTTAACTGCGATTTTCACTAATATAATCTTTTTGAAGTGTCCAATTGAATTGAACATGTTGTGTTATGCTGACTCCAAAAGTGATGCAATGGAGAAACAAAATGACACAAGACATTTGCAATATTTCAGTCAAATTCAAAGACAGGAAAAGCAGCAACAAGAAATTAATTCATAATGAGTCTCCTGCATAGCTTATAGACTGGATAAAAAAACATTTTTAGTCTTTGTAAGTCTGCATTTTCAGCAGTATCTTACAGACAGATATCTAAATCAGGAAGACAGTTCTATAGAATCATAGAATAGTTAGGGTTGGGAAGGACTTTAAGATCATCTATTTCCAACCCCTCTGCCATGGGAAGGACCACCTCCCACTATCCATGACACCCAGAGCTTTGGGCAACCTGGACTTGAACACCACCAGGGATGGAGCAGTCACAGCTTCCCTGGGCAACCCATTCCAGTGCCTCACCACCCACACAGTAAAGAAATTCTGCCTCATATCCAATCTAAACTTCCTCTGTTTAAGTCTGAACCCATTACCCCTTGTCCTCTCACCACAGTCCTGAATGAAGAGTCCCTCCCCAGCATCCCTATAGGACCTTTCAGATACTGGAAGGCTGCTTTGAGGTCTCCACACAGCCTTCTCTTCTCCAGGCTCAACAGCCCCAACTTTCTCATCCTATCTTCATATGGGAGGTACTCCAGTCCTCTGATCACCCTCGTGACCCTCCTCTGGACTTGTTCCACCAGTTCCATGTCCTTTTTATGTTGAGGACACCAAAACTGCACACAATATTCCAAGTGAGGTCTCACAAGAGCAGAGTAGAGGGGCAGGATCACCTCCCTAGTCACACTCCTTTTGATGCAGCCCAGGATATGGTTGGCTTTCTGGGCTACCAGTGCACACTGCTGGCTCATGTTCATTTTCTCATTGATCAACACCCTCAAGTCCTTCTCTGCAGGGCTGCTATGAATCTCTTCTCTGCCCAACCTGTAGCTGTGCCTGGGACTGTTCTGACCCTGGTGTAGGACCTTGCACTTGGCATGGTTAAACTTCATCAGGTTGGCAACAGCCCACCTCACAAGCATGTCAAGGTCCCTCTGGATGGTATTTTTTCCCTCCAGCGCATCAACCGAAACACCCAGCTTGGTGTCATCGGCAAACTTGCTGAGGGCACACTCAATTCCACTGTCCATGTCATCAACAAAGATGTTGAACGAGACCGGTCCCAACACCAATCCCTGACAGACACCACTTGTTACTATTATAACATACTTTGTGTAGGAAACATCATTTTACTGATTTGTGGATGTTTTAAAATATAATTTATGTCTATTATAACTCTGTTTTAAGAAAGCTATATATAGAAGATGCATTCTGGCCTACTTAAGGCAGTTTTGAGGTATGTTTTCCTATGCACTTAATTCCATTTGAAAGTATGCTTTGATTTAGAACTGAATAGTATATGCTTAGGAACGCGTTCTTCAAGCATTTAAAATAAGTTTGTACTGTTTACAACAGTTTGAAAATAAGAACTTGAAAAATAATACTTTAACCTTTAGATAAAGAGATGTTCTGGGTTCAGCAGTAGCAGTCATTTTTCTCCTTCTTAGTAGGTTGTGAAGTGCTGTGGTTTTGACTTTCCTAAGGACAGCGCTGATAACACCGATATTTTAGTTGCTGCTCAGTAATGTTTAGTCCAACCAAGGACTTCCTGAGTCTCATGCTCTGCCAGGGAGGAGGGGAAGCTGGGAGGAAGCAAGACCAGAGTGTCTGACTCAAACTAACCAAAGAGGTATTCCATATCACAGCACATCATTCCCACTATTTAAACTGGGGTCAGTTACCCAGAAGGGTTAGATCACTGCTTTTGTTGGGCTGGGTATCAGTCAGCAGGTGGTGAGTGGCTGTATTCTCTTCCCTTGTTATTTCCCTTACCATTATTATTATTGGTGGTAGCAGCAGTGGTTTGTGTTATACCTTAGGTACTGGACTGCTCTTATCTCAACCTGTGTGAGTCACATTATTTTGATTCTCCTTCCCATCCCTCTGGGAGCAAGGGGGTTATATGGGAGGGAGTGAGAGAGGGCTGTGTGGCTGAGTTGCTGATTAGGCTTAAAGAACAACAAGAGATAATTAGACCTAATTAAAATTCTGAAGGTGAAACTTATGGCAGTTGAAAATTAAGACAGAAAAGTCAAAAGAATTTTGGCCCCTATAGGAAGAACTGATTAGATAGCTGATTGGAAAAGAAAGAAAACTTTGACTAAATGCCCATTCAGTGGCTAAGTAAAAACATCTATTATAAATAAAATGCAACTTGGCCTGTAAATGAGAAGAAATACAGAAAAAAGAAACCAAAGAACATAAAGAAAAATTATAATCATCAGGGTTAAGGACACTACAGTTAGTAACAAGAAAACCCCAACAAACAAACAAAAACTGGAACAGCTATAGGCATGTTATTCAATAAAAGTGATAGAACTGAGAACTAATATGGAATAAGCAGTAATGCAGCATAAATACTTGACATTAAAAAAAAAAAAAATGGGTCTATCAATACACAGGCAATAGACAATATAGTTAAAATCATAGATTTTAACCTCCAGAAAGTTAAAATTGTATTGTACTGATATTGCTACAACAAATTCCATTTAAGCAACTAATCTCAATCTTTGTGGCCCATACTTTGGTCTAACTTGAATCACTCTACTTTCTTTTGGTTTCAAACTAAGTGATGACTCTTAAAAAATCAAAAGCAAAACTAACTATATGGAAGTAGATGTCAGTCTTATTTTCATAATTACAAGATTTTACTATGTTCTTATGATTTACTTGATTTAAGAATAACTAATCTTTTCAAATGTCAAAAATTATTTTCAAAATAATAATTGCAATAGTTTTGGGGTTTCCCTTTTCATGTTTTCGATAGAATGCATTCACATAAATACTAACTACATTTCAAACAGATTAAGACACTTTTTTGAAGTGTCTAAGCACTTAAAGGTATTAAACAGTTCAGTACTTACCTCAAAAGCCCCTTGACCATTCACACTGTAGAAGCACCTGTTTATTCAGTGGTGCATTTCCTATAGAGGTAATGACCTACTTCCTTTCCAGAGTTGCTTCTCAGTCTTACTTCCTTACATCTTAGTACAGAGGAGTTGAACACTGACAAAACTATAATGATGTTGGGTGGTGGTTACCTTATTTTCCCATAGTGGCTTCATGGTTCCCTAAGAAGTGAAATATCTAGGGTTTTTTATCTGGATCAAGGGACAAAAATGGTTTATCAGTTAGATTATGGTTAAGTCAAGCGACTTTACTTACTATTCCAACACCTCCCCTCTGTACCAAAGGTAATGAGTGAAAAAAAATAGCATACAGAGAGACTGGTATGAGCAGATAGAATGGCAACAGAATTCCAGAAGACTTGCATGTCTGTGAATATTACCTGAATTGTTAAAAGTTATTTTGTGTTCTGGGAAAAAAAAAAAAAAAAAAAACAAACCAAGACAGCACAAACAAAAAAAAGAGGACATAACCTCCCTGTTCTGTGCTATAGCCACTATACAAAATCTAGAGTCCCTTTTACTCATTGCCCTCCTGAACATTTGGGTCTTTCATTCATAGTGACCAAATAGCTTGATGGAGTACACACTTAAACAGGGGAAGATTAGATTGGATATGAGGAAGAAATTCTTTAATGTAAGGGTGGTGAGGTACTGGAATGGGTTGCGCAGGGAAGTTGTGAATGCTCCATCGCTGGCGGTGTTCAAGGCCAGGTTGGACATAGCCTTGGGTGATATGGTTTAGTGGGAGGTGTCACTGCCCATGACAGGGGGGTTGGAACTAGATGATCTTAAGGTCCTTTTCCAACCATAATTATTCTATGATTCTACACAGGTACCTACATTACCTATTGGTCTTTCATGGGATAATTACAGATTTGATCTCTTTTTCTCTCATGCTGATGAGTGCTTGAGACCCATTTCCCATTCTTGCCAGGTGAGCTCTCCAACAACTGACCTCCTATACAGAATCTGGTATCTTCAAAGAGAACTAGGTGAACTGGAACTTAATGTAAGAGGAGCATCCATTATTTCCTTTTAATTCTATATACCTTCTTATAGATAATATTGACCATCCTTGTCTTCTGCAGTTAATGAAGGAAGTGATAGTCATCCATCTCATGTTATGATCCTGTCTCACCCTCCAGAAATACTTATTACACATATAATAAATTGTACCTTAAGTAGGTAGATACATAGAGAAATGAACATTATATGCCTAGTTTGGGGCATCTACAGTTAGCAGAGGTGAATTCATATCCTAACTAAAGCTTACTGAGGCACTTTAGAGATACCTCAGTCACCTACCATTTTAGTGAAGAAAGAAGTGCCCGGATTAGGAGATTATGACCTCTTTCTACAAAACCAGACAGTGAATGAGCTTTGGCAGTTATCCTAGATCAACTGAATTATTCCTCTTCATCCTTGTCACAATTGTTCTCTCTATCCCCTAAAGTGGGGCTGTGGCTAGGACCTAAGCAGATGGGAGAGGTTCTAAATTTGTATTACTAAAGGAAAGAAAATCGATTCTTAGTGACAAAGGTTGCTTCTGCTCTGCTTTTACTGTTCATATGTGAGGACCATAAATGACTGAACCAGAAAAAAATTCATGAAGAGACCAAGAGCGTAATCTAAAACAGGTCAGTGAACAATCTAAGCAACTTACAGTATTCATACCGCTGAAAGATTTTATCACGCACATACAAGTCTGCACACTCAGGACTGGGGAGCCCGACCACCCTCTTCTTCAGGAGGAGTCTGGTCAAGAGCAATTCTGCTGAAGGCAGCAAGGGAAAATGGGAATAGTTGCCATTAGTGAGGAATGGGGCCTAACATTTTCATTATGAAATGTCTTACTATTATGCTAAGCAAATAATATCATAAATAACTGCATTTTTTAGCGAAACTTGTAAAAAGAAATCGTTTTGGCTGCTCGTGCAAACTCTTGGCATCAGGGAGTCCCTGCAGGAGTGGTCTCTGTGAGAAGAGGCTGGGGCTGTCCCGTGTGCGACATGAGGACACTGCTGAATCCATCAGCCAAGACAGTGGCGCCTCTGGGAAGACGTGTTTGAGAAAGGACAAAAGAAAACACCTGGCTGGGAAGGAAGGTGAGAAACAGCAGAGGGAACACCAGGTTCAAAGAAGAGGATGAAGAGGTGGTCCAAGCTCTGGAGCACAGATTCCTTTGCAGTAACTTTGAAAGTCATTGAAAATGCTACAACTTACTTTTTAGATTTGGTCAAAGGAATTCTATGAAACCCTTTCCACATTGGTTTAAAACACTGCCATTATGAGTTTTCAAGAAGATGAAATAGGTACGAGGGTAAGTGGAAAAAGGGAAGTCTATAAAGAGTCTGCTAAAAAAAGGCAAAGACAAACTAAGTTGTCTACACTGTCACATTCTTGAAACAAAATTCCAGAAGTCTAAGTTAATGGTTCTTAATAAATGTGGTTAACAGCTAAAAATGGAGTGTTCATTTCTTCAACACTATAAGCAGTCATACCACATAGTAACAAAAATAGAAAGAATGACTTCAGGATACTTTTTCCTTTTGTAATTAGTTGTCAGCCATTAAAATTTAAAGCACTGTTCATTAATACACTGTCATTGATGTGTGACTCCATTATCAAAGCTCTTCAGGATGTAAATTTTCCATTGTAAGCTGTCCATCTTTCTAAAACCTGAGAAATGTATTTTGGGTCCCCTGATTATTCAGTTTTATAATGCTGTCACATTAGGTGTATTTTGTTTTATTTGCATCTCTACCATTTAGCTTGCAGGTTCCCAAAGGTATACATAGATGCTCCTAGACTATACATACTTGATTTAAAAAAACAATAATATCCAGAGGTAAAATTACGCAAATTTATATTTTCATATATGAGAAACCTAAAGAATGGAATAAAACTAAGAAAATATAAAGGGATAGTGCTGACAATCTGTGATAATGATCTGACAATCATTCTAGAAACAAGCGACTTCCATGTATTGCCATCCTCTGTAAACAGTTAACTCAAATGACAGAAGCTGTAAGGCACAAGTTATTCAGTTACAACAAAGATATTTTTCCTCATGGAATAACCCTGCCATTAGATACAACTGCATCACAGGCTGAAGTACATCAGATCAAGCTGCAATAGTAACTTTAAATAAGGTAGTTCTGGTGGCTGAGTATGTGCTGATTTTCTTTCTTGGAAAGATGTCATAGTCAATTACCATGTATTACCCTAGCTAGACTATTTCGAGTATTTGGACAAGCTTAGGTCTTTGGATGAGACAATGTACAGTTTGGAGGAGAACAACTGCTCTTCTGTAAGTTTTTAAAAACAAGATGTTCCTTTGAAACACCTCTGAAATGCATGGCACTTCAGGAAACAATCATTCATTAATTTGTTTAACAGTAGTAATTCAGGCTCTATTTTACTCTACGCAAGCGCTACAAAGATGAGAGCTGAATCATCTGCTAACTTCAGAAATTTTAAAGTTTATATTTGTTTGTGGATGGAAACAATGATGGCTTGTAATTAGTAGAAATTTTCTCCAGAAAACCCCATTCTTCAATTAAATCAATTACACATTAGAGTCATACTCTAGCTTCTAGTTGCCCAGGTTTGTGCTACATTAAATTTTATGCTGTGCTCATGTGTCAAAAAGCTACCATTATTAATTAAAGAACAAACTCATATTTCTATTATTCGCAGCCCCACTTACAAGGAGCAGGATTTATCAGCTTTTTTTCTTTTAAATCAGCTAAGTGCAATTGCCTGCTACACGTTGGAGCTTCTGCAGCTACACAGCACAGACATCTCGTTAGGTATTTTATATATGAATAAGTGGAGTTGGGAAGGAAAAAGAATTGAAGAAAAGTATGATTATCCATGTGTTAGGTTTCAATAGGTAATAGAATGATTTTACAGTTTCCTTTGCATTCTGTATTGAGTCAGTTTCACAGGGATACGTCTAACCACCCAGAAAACAATGAGGCCCTATATGCTGATACTAAAGAGATCATTGCTCCCATAGTTTTGATATTAAGAGAAGCGGGTGTTGACTGGGACTCAAACGTGTGGTCAGCATGCTCCATTTTACCGGTATTTATACATTATATATTATATTCTATTATATGCTAGCAATGACTCAATAATGTCAAACTGAAAAACAGTCTTGAAAAAGCCCTAATATGTTGCCAAATATTTTCTCTTGAACAGATGGGGGTTTTCCCCCAACAAGTTCTTGCCTTCTTGAAAATAAATGGCACAGTTTGGAATTAATAAAATGTGAAGATCCAACTACTTCTTAATGCCATTAAGATACTTAAGGGACTTCAATATAGGTAAAAAATATATAAATATATAGATTTAAAGGTTAAAGGATAACTAGGATAAGAAACAGAGTTCGGGAAAATTTTATGCAAGAGTATTTCATCCAACCCATCATTATTTAAAATGAAAGTTTAGAAGTAGAAACTTATCCATTTCAAGGAAAGTGAGATGAGAAAAGTTACTTGGGATCAGGATGGAGATTCTATGCAAGATGACGGAACACTTTTTTTAAAAAGAAAAATAAAACACATTCAAAAATAGAAGAATCAGTCAGCTAGGCTGTGGAGGACAGAGAAGATGGGATGCTGAGTGTTCCATAACAGATTTTCCCATGTGTTCATTAGGAGGATGCATGATAATGCAAATTATATTAAATAATATGAATGAAAATAGTAAAAGGACTAAATATACATTTTCCAACAACAGATATGAAATATAAGACTATATATATCAAATAAATCCAGTCTTTTCTTGAAACAGTAAAAATCAGCTCCTCATTTTTTACTGGATAGGCTATAGGAGAATTTTAGCTGTTGACAGTAGGAAATCTGTGTGAAGATCAAGAGAATACAACAGCAAGAAGAGGGGTCTCTTCTTCCAATACAAAAAAAAAAAAAAAAAAAAACACCCCAAAACAAAAACACAAAACCACATATTGTATGTGTTTATTAACTATCTACATTAAAATGTCATCCAGCTCTTCTCTTTACCTGCAGCTTCATACTTTGCCTTTGAATTTAACCTGGTACTCATAGTGATATTCTTTGCTTTTTTGGTGACCTGGATATACAGAAGGAGGCAAGTTTGTCTGAAATCATCATCAGAAGCACTGTGTAAGAGAATATTCTACGTTTTGGAGCACGCAAAACAGAAATCAGATGGTTCCACTGTGGGATGTTTAGTACTCTGGGAGATTAAGGTTAAGCTAGGAGACAGAGCTAAGAAAATCTTAACTGTGATATCTGCTTCAGTTCTGAGCAAGGAACAGCAAATAAAATTAGTCTGGGTTAGTCAGTAGCCCTCTTCCTTGCCTGCCTGCCAAACTGTCTCTCCTTACAATAAAAGGAATTATCATGGACATTGCCTGAGCTGTAGCTGCTAATGATAAACAACAGCTGGGCTGTTGAATGATTTGAAAAATATGTTTCTACCTCTTGTTAGAAAATATTTAGGGTGTTTGTTATGAATGCATAACATTTTTGAGACACATGTTTGCTTACATGAAAGTAAACCTGAAAGAAACAGGCAGCCATTAACACACAGAGTGAGGTTTTTGAAGAGAGATTCAAGGCAGGAATAATTTGCTGGTGATGTCTTCAACTACTAAAATGATAACTGCATTACAAATGAAAAGAAACTTAACAGTAAGTTCCCAGCTCCTGTGCATTCTGATAAGTGAAACTAGAAAGAGCTACTACTGAAAACCCATCAGTGAAGTACAGCAATAGTATACACATCCATGAGATCAAAGGACAGAAGTAACAACATTCAGTCCATGTCACTATCTCTGAGGAAAGTAGCTTCAAGAACTGAGAATTGATAGGTAAATCAGGAGAGAGCTCATCTATCCCCACACTGAGTCCTTTGACACCTTGCTCAGGTACTTGCCTTTTGTATTCAAATGTTCAAATTCTGAGCATCAGCTAGGCATCTCAGGGATCAGAGATATTGGGGAGCACAATGCAAAAGACTGCCAATTGAGAGGAGAACTAATACGGAGAGAAGGGGATCCCAAACACTGTTTTTCCAAAACTTGCTCCAAGAGGGAGTATTACACAGCTCGTCATGTTCCTTTGCTGTGTTGCAGTTCTGTTTTGGGGTCAGACCTGGATACCACAGCCTGAATGAAGAACCCTGAGTTGCAATAAGCTCATTTCTTCTACCAGTCATATAAAAGTGAGGACTTGCTGTTCACTCTTGCTTATAACTTGTTAATGAGTTTAGGCAAAGCAGGACTATTTGAAAACAGGTTCCTTCATGCACAGCTGAAACACCAGAATATGAACCTCCATGAAATTTAAAAAAAAAAAAAAAAAAAAAGAAGTAGACTTTATCCAATCACATCACAAGTGCAATAAAGACTTCAAATTCCCTCCTCATCTTCTGTTTACTGCGTTGAGTTTTTTTTTCTATACATGAATATCAATGTTTTTACTTGTCCTTACTTGTCTTACTTTCCTAAATCATGGAATCATAGAATAGTTAGGGTTGGGAAGGACCTTAAGATCATCTAGTTCCAGCCCCCCTGCCATGGGCAGGGACACATCCCAATAAACCATATCACCCAAGTTTCTCTCCAACCTGGCCTTGAACACCACCAGCGATGGAGCATTAAAAACTTCCCTGGGAAACCCATTCCGGTGCCTCACAGTAAAGAATTTCTTCCTCATATCCAATCTAAACTTCCCCTGTTTAAGTTTGAACCCATTACCCCTTGTCC
>JANRGW010046066.1:0-47266 GCA_024733675.1 Psilopsiagon aymara | reverse complement strand
CTGTCGTATTTCTATTCTTAAAGCAATTGATACATGAAACAATCTCTGTATCTGTGTTATTCAGAATGGAATTCCATAATGTAGCATGGGCAAAGAACGCAGCTTCCATAGAGCACTGCAGGTGCTGTCTCGTTCATGTCTTATCCACCTTTGCAAAAGACAGGGCTGGTTGCTGTTGGGGATGGGTAACCCTAGGGACTGCAGAAACGTGTTTAGGTCTAGTGCTACCCTCACCGCCAGTGCTAGGAACAGCTCGAAGTTTAACTTCTTTATATTCCAGTAGGTATTAGCACTCCTTTCTTGTAGTCCTGGCATGAAGCTGACCAGAATCAGTCTTACAAAACCCCAGTGTTCTCTCCAGTCACCTGCTCTCCTGCTACCATCCAAAAAGCTTGGGATTCAGCCAGGAATCAAGCCTCTTTCTGTCTAGATCTGCAGGTGTTTGTTTTAATAACATTTCCTTCTTGAGGTCTAATTGATTCTGATTTTTAAATCTCACAGGTTCAGACTATGCCTCTTGGAGAGTTCGTATTGCTGCTGTGCAGTTTATATCCCAGTTTGGCGTTTTTCCTTCTCTGCGAGCAAAGGAGCTTTAGCAATCCTCATTTGACTTCTGTGGCTTCATCTCCCTGCCCTGGTCTGTGTCTCCACAACCCTAGCAGTGCTTGAGTATCAGTGGTATCTACTGACATGCAGGAGCCTCATATGGAGACAATTTCTTTGCTGTGCAGGTTAGTGGGCATTTGACTTGGAGGCACGATGGAGGTGGCTGGAGGACTTTCTCTGCTAGTCTTGTTTTCTTGTGGGCTTGTACAACCACACCTCCCAAACAATCCTGATGTTGACTTGGCTCTCTATCCAGTAACAACAGTGATCGTGTTCTGGAAGGGGATTCAAACAGGGCCCCTGTTTCGTTTCCTGTTGCTCAGGATTTTTTGTTGGTGCAATAGGTCCTCTTTTGGTTTATGCCAATGTCAGTGTCTTGCAATCTGTGGTATGTCATACTCTGCTTGCCTCTTTGCCCTCGTAATAGGAAAACTGAATGTGTAGCAACACGATAGATGTCCCAGAACAATGTTCTGTGTTTGTGCTAGAAAAATATGCAGACTGTGAAAGAAATGAAGGGTGACAGACATTATGGGAGTTGATAAGAGTGCCTTTATTGTTAGCTGTTGATAAGCACAGAGGAGGATGTTGTCAGATCTCTGTATAAACTCCCATTAATTAGGCTGCCATGATATAACTTGTCACTTCTTGTGTTAATTGTGAAGCATGGGGACAAAGCTAGAGGTGACACTGGTACTTTGGACAATTTCATTAAGATACTTATGGAAAGAAGAACCTGAAATCCGCAGCAAACAGAGGGTAAGTGCTGGAATATGGGCTGCTCTGCTGCACTGCCCCTGCTAAGCTGTCCTTGCTCATGGCTCTGCTGTACACCATTTCCCAACTTGTCCTTGCTCACGGGTCTTTGAGGTTGTCAAACTGCTGCTTCTGTCAGAGCCTAGCATCCAGGTTAACCAAAGCCATCATATTACTCACACTGGCTGTTGCTTGACTTATCTGAACTGCAGTTTATGGTGTACAATGGAGTCCCAAGTGTTAAGCTATTGACTGCATTGACAATAAGCAGCTCCTGAGAAGTTTCACCTCGCTGCTCTGCAAGCAGATTGTGTGATGCTAATTGCTCTGGCTCAAGGGCAAAGCAAGCTTTAATTTGTAAATTCACTACTACACTGCAGCTATGGCCTTTGTTGGCTTCTCACAGGTGAACTCCTCTGATCAGAAGCAAAATTATTTATAAGATGTAATAATAACCAGTTTTAAAGAAATGGGTATCATTGTCAAAGCCAGTGGAGCAAAAACTCCTCACACATTGGGAAGTAGAATAATTCATGTGAACTCCAGAAATCCTAATCTATTGGCACAGGATCCTGTAACAGCAGTAACAGATGTAGCTATGGGTCCACAGGAAAGAGCAAATCAGATGCACACCTGGAAATAGGAAACTGGCAGAAGCTTCCTAAGGGAGGGGCATAATTTCCTTCAGTAAACCTTGGCACACTTGCTGAAAGAGTGCACTTTCCAATGGAAAGCACTTTAATATTCTTTTGCCTGACATCAATTTTGTTATTATATTGTGTGAGAGTCACATCTAGCGTCCTTAATTAGGATTTAAATTCCCATTAGTCAAGCTGATTTAATGAAAATGAGACATTTGATAATGATGAGGCAGTGGAAAGGAAACATTTCTTATTAAATAGCTTATTTATGTTTTCCAAATGGCCAATAAACATCAATAAGTCCTTCATTTGAGGAAAATAAGTATGGGTTAAGTGCTGGGTGTTATTGTTTGGCCCCAAACTAACAGGTTGGCATTGTGGCTGCTGTTGCACATGGTGCACAACACTGGGAACCTTTGCTGTGGTACTTGATGGACACAATCAGCTTTATTGGAGAAAGGAAGCGTTTTCAGAGTTTGGATAACACCTGGTGGGAGATACAAGCGCAGCTAAACCAAGGCACCAAGCTGAGGGCCTGAGGCTATTCAGTGAAGGGAGGAGAGCAAGCATGGGACTGTTTTCCTTGTTGTTGGTTGGGTTGGAAAGAATGATTTTATAGGAAAGCAATAGCGAAATGGATTTGGGAGAAATGAGGAGCACTGCTAGCCTCTGTCAAGTGTCATCTGCAGCACACAATTAGAAGCAAACTCGCTAATTGAGTACCAAACGAAGCGGATCTGGGCAAGGGCTGTAAATTCACCTCTAATTCTTGGGCTTGCTATTCTCCTGAGGAAAGAGTGAGAGTGGAGCCTGTGCTCCCATTTCCATGCTGGTCATACCTCTTTCTGGCAGTGATTTTCTTTCTTCTGTGAATAGTCTTAAAGGGTACAACTTGAGGGAGGAGAGTTTGTTTTCCCAGGGAGCTGTTGCCTGTCCTTTCTGCTGGAAGTCTCTTGTGGTACCTTCATGCATTGCTGCATCCTTACCCACCCACTGGACCTGAACTGCTGTCTGGGCATTGCTTCATCACAGCTGGGGGGTAAGCAGCAGCCCTGGCAAGAGAAGGTCAGTGCTGCCCTGAGAGACAAACCTGGGGAAAGCACTGGTTATCACAGGCTGAAAATTGTGCTGCTCTTGTCCCAGGAATAAGCAACTGTATTGCAGTCCATAAACCCAGTAATTGCAGGGAAAGGGCACAGCTGTCCCAGGGGTCTGTGGCACATGAACCTGAAGCTGTGGATCAAATCTTATGTCTTTTAGTAAATGGGAAATTGAAAATTGGCTTAAATGCTCCTCTCTTGGAGGAATTTGTAGCCATTCAGGATCTTTGGAAATTCACATTCAGAACTAGATTGAACTCCAAGAGTCATCGTTTAAGCATATTTTGGTTAGAAAACAAACAAAACACACATGATGCAAGCTCCCTTTAATAGTGGTGGCAATATCTTGTAGTGGCCTACATCCCCTTTTGAAACAGAGTTAGGGCCCACCTGAACCTTATCTCCTCCCTTTCTCACTTTGAATTAAGAAGATCAGCTCTTTGTCCTTTAAATTAAGATCCAACTTGGTCTGCAACAAACACGTTATTTACCTGGGGAAATGTTGGCAATTCCCTGTTTTTTTCACAGCCATTAATTATTCTGCCTTTCCAAACAAACAGAAGCAAATTTCCTTGCCTTCTCTAATGAATGCCCAGAGGGAAGTGTGGATTCTGCATGTAAATGTGTTTTGCTCCCATCTTTAAGTGGTATTTTTTCTCCCTCTTACTTATTGCTCAGCTCAGCAGCACTGAACACTTCCCCTGCTTCCCATGACTGAACTCTTCCAGAAAATTGCCTGCCAAGCACAGGATGCCCCAAGCATTTCAAAGCCGAGCACATCTCCCAGTTAAAAGCAGTCCTTCAGCCTCGGAGCAGACATAGCCCTGTGCCCTGCTTGTCTGAGGAACCCAGGAAGTCTTGCTGTCAGCTTTCACTGCGGGAATGGGCATATATCTGCTCCCACCAAGGACACTAACGCGTGTGCAGCTGTATTCAGCCCCTCTCATCCTTGTCATGCAGGCATCCTGCAGGTGGAAAGTGAGGGTTGCAGAGAGGGTCTCCGTGCTGGTGTCTGGACAATGTTGGTGAGGTCTGGGGAAAATCACCAGGAAGCTGATGGATCTTTTTTTGGTGTGTTCTCAGAAATAGCTGTGTGTCTTTAGACTTTGTGGCTATGTTCTGCTCCGGTTTTGCATCTCTTGAGATGAAGGGAATGAGATTGGAAAAGGAGTGACAACACTATTCCATAGGAGGAATATAGAGTTTGAGTCTTTGGTGATTTTTATATGCAACTTCTCTAACTCATGCCATAGCTTTCTACTGCTTACTAAATGTGGCTTTCAAACTGGAGGCTTTTAGGTGATTTATGGTCTTTCCAAAAAGCCCCAGCAAAACTTGAAACATGTTTTGGCAAGTGTTATGAACAGTCTGGAGTTTGTTCTGCCTGGGAACAATAACGTGCTCTCACCTTTTATGTGGGAAAAAGCGACAAAGAGCATATGCTGCAAGGCTGTTAGCCCCTTGCTTAAATCTGAATGTCCGTCAGTGGTCACTTAAATGAAGCATGAAAACTCCTCCTGGGGTCAGCTTTGGGTTGATGTTGGGTTCACTGTCACCACCCAGTGTGAAAGTTCATACATTTGCTACTGGTTTGAAACAGAACAAATATACGTTGCTTGATGTTCTTAAAGCAGTCATCAGGGACATACTCTTGACTAAACTGATATGCTTCCAGGGCAAATCTGTTAGCCTAACTACATTTGCTCCACATTTCCATTTTAAAATATGTGTGATAAATATTAGACTAGAATAGTAACATTTTAAAGGCAAGTTTCTCTGGGGTTTTAAGATAAAATCACACATTCTCTCTCAGATCCAGAAATCACTTGCTGTGCACTTAAGGGGTAACTTCCCTCAAAGTAGGTAGCAGTTTCATCATTAGATAAATCAGTCCTGTATGATTAAATATGCTCTTATAAGACACTAATCAGATGATTGCATATAAAATTGCAAGCCAGAAATACTAGCCATGCTGTTTTTTCTTGCTTGCAGTAGCTGCTACACATTTAATGAGAGAATTGCAGCATGTCAGCTGCTGAGTAATGGCCAGGTCTTTGCTGGGTACTGTGTTTGTTCACCCAGTGCACACTGATACGTGTTATCCACCCTGCAGAGCAAACCTGGTGGGTAGTATGTGCTATTAACTCCGGGGGGTGTGTGGTGTGTGTGTGTGTGTGATTCAAATCCACCTCCAGTTACGTGTCAAGATGCCAAGTGAGATCTGATCTTGGTATCTGTTCTTTTCAGTAATTTGGCAAGCTGCATCCTCAAAGGTATAGTCACAAATATATTCCAGAGTATCAGATCTCAGGCTCTGATCTCTTATTACAGGAGCGAGTTAGTTCTTTCACTGGTCCAGTGGACATGCTGGATTTTCTGGCTTTCTTTGATGCCATTAATGAAGAACTATTTTTTTACTAATAGGCACTGGCACTTGATCACACAAATTAAGATCTTTAAGGTCAAATACATATAATTGCCAAGTAATTCAGTTCTTGACAGTGATGGAGGGAGGGAAGCAGAAACACCATATCCAAATCCAGTCCCAAATGTTTGTCTGAATGGAGAAAGCAGAAGCCCAGGAATGGTTCTGTTCTCCCTGCCCTAAAGCTCTGAGAGATTTGAAACTGGACCTTACATCTGGTGTAGTTTTGCAATGGGGGGGAGCAGAAGCCCAACTGTGGATAGCTCCAGGCTCTGGAAGAAAGCAGATTACAGCCACGTTGTGTTTCCTGACTAATCTTTCTGCAATGCAGTGATTCCTTCCTGCTTCAGACTTTTGTTATGTTTCTTTGAAAATCCATCCTTTGCTTAGAGGATGGAAGCCCCTAGAGACACCTTCTCGATATCTTCATTCAGTTAAATGAATGTTAGCTAGATGAATCATTCCCTATTGTAAAAATTTATGATTATTGCCGAGGAGCCCCAGAAAATACTGCACAATTTTATCAAACCCATTCAATTTTCTTGAGTTCAACAGCTTCTGTATGACCAAACCCTCATGGGTGACCTGCTACTTCATTAGCACAGACTGAGTCATTCCAGCAACACCTTCTTCGCTGGCCCTGCTAATGTGCTGACAAACAGCGGGTGCCACAGGCTGAGAAGTCAGACATTTGCAAAGCCCTCCTCCCACCAGCTGGGACAAAGCACACGCACTGGAGTTGCTAAATGGCTTTGGCAGGATGGTTTTCTGAACTGCAGAATGGCTCAGATGGGAGCTCTCCGTAGCAGCTGGGGTAAAAATTGGGTAGGTTTTGTTTTCTTCCCTTGGAGTCCCTCCCGATCCTTTGCTTAGAAAGGATTAGGGATTACAGCAGCAATTCAGACTACAGAAACGCAAGTCTTCAGTGTTCCCTCAGTGGGGAACGGCTACAGCTTGGGGTAGGCGGTTGTTTCTGAAAAAGTAGCTTCTTATTTGTCATCTGCTGTAACAGGAATCAAAGGTTCTGAAGTGCTCCAGCCAGACTCCTGCCTGTCTCCTCTCTGACCTAGGTTAGCAAATGCTGAAGGCACTGTCTAGTTTTACACAAACAACCCAGCCAGACCCCTTGAGAGATGAAGATTGTTCATAAGCTGCTCAGAACCAGTTGAGCTCTGGGCCTCTGAAATGCTGGAGGTTATGTGGGTATGGAAAACATGCACCCATTGCTGACACTTAGCGGCTCCAAACTGCCCAAAGGTGCTGGTAGAGGATGGAAATACATGTTGCAGGTGTGTGTGTAAGCCTGGTGGCTAGAAGGAAAGTAAGATACAGAAAAGAGACCCATCTGTTAATACTATTTGGTGAATGTGTCTTGAATAAGTCTAACCCCAGAAAATCCTGATGATCGCCAGGGGAAGGTGGGCTGGTGTTGAGGCTGGAGTTTATTGATTTCTTTCCTCTTTGACTGAAATGATATTGGGCTGTATGTAAGCTGCTGTTCTGGCAGTTAGTTAGCCAAGTAAGGCGTTCAAGTCATTCATTGCCCTTTCTATCCAAACAAAGGAGGACTATTTTGTCTGAGAACATCTGTGGCTGAGCAGCAGTGGCTTGTACCCTTCTTAGTAATTTACAGTGCTCATCCATCAATCCTACTAAAGTGCAATTAAAGAATAGAGTTTATAAGCCATTTAATTCAGAAGGAGTCAAGAAGTGCATTAATGAGCTTTGCATAATGGAAGCTTTTATAATGCAGACAAAACATGTTTTAACATTAATCATGAGAGGAAAGAAATCAGAGGCTAGATTATCAACACTTTTGACTGTCTAAATAAGAAATGAGGAAGACCCTGCGAGCTCCGTAGCCCCTGAGCCTGCAGGGAGGGCTGTTTTGTCCCAGAATGGCACCCTGTGAAGTGATTTGCCTTGGTGGAGAAGGGCTTGGGGTGCATCTATAGATACAGAGGAAAAATAGTGAAATATAGTGGCTCTTTGGTTTCCATGAGAAACTCACTACTCAGAGAGAAACTTGGATTCTTGGTTTGAAGGAGAATTTGAGGCCAATGTTTGAAGTAGAGGATTTGTGGACTACATTTTCATAATACACAGTAGGCAGGAATAGAAGGTAGCTATTGTTTCTTTTTAGTCACTCAAATCCCTCCTAGCCCTTTTAAAAGCCATGAGATTAAAAATCCATTGGATAATGTTGCTGTCAACATGTGCACATTGTTGGAGT
Organism: Psilopsiagon aymara; assembly: GCA_024733675.1. NCBI lineage: Eukaryota > Metazoa > Chordata > Aves > Psittaciformes > Psittacidae > Psilopsiagon > Psilopsiagon aymara. The sequence continues at coordinate 39,505 of JANRGW010046066.1, read as the reverse complement.
GTTGGGTCTGATCTAGGAAGTGGCAGTTGTGCTGCGTGACTGATTCTCCTTTGTGGAAAAGCTGCATCTAGTTGTCAGTGATGCCACTCAAAATTTATTCCTCATGGAAAGAATTGTCAGTTAGGAATAAGCCCGGATAACTGGAAGAGGAGACAGTAATAGAAGCTTCCAGAAGAAGGATCCTTGGATGCGCAGAAATTTTGTCCTGTATTAAGTGGATCAAAACGTAGAGTCTAAAATTGTAAGCAAACCGATTTTTTTCTTCTTTTCGCTCTCTGTTTTTATCGGATGATGGTTTTCCTGTATTATGAGCCATCAGTACCTTTGCTGTGCAATGTATCCTCAGCTGTCCTAAGCACTACTGGTCAAGTTTGGGATAGCAGGGATATATCAGCTGGGCAGGCCTGACTATATTATTGCACCTCATTGGCATTTAAGAAATCATTGAAGTGCTGCAGGAGCCCTGAGCTTGCCAGGTACATTCTTGTAACCTCATATAACATCCTCTGATCTGGGGCTGTTTGGGATGCTGCCTGCTCCTCCTGGCTCTCGGTGTGCTCTTAGAGAGGTCAGATAATGGTGGTGGTGGGGGGAAGCCCTGCAGCACTCTGGTTTCTGTGCTTGTAGGATGTGGTGTGTGGGTAGGAGCCTGGGAAATCCTCCACTCAGGACTTCTTTGTCTGGGTCAACTCGATGTTCCTAAGTATATGCATACACACACAACATCTGAATCTCCCTCTCTCAGTGCTTGGAGCCTTCTGTTCTTTGAACTGTTTTCACTTATCATCCACCTTTTACATATGCAGCAATTCGGTGCATTCTTGTCAGGATGTGTGGCACCATAGCACTTTTTGTGTGATGATGTTAATATATATTGGGGGGGAAAAAGTTGTAATAAAAGATCTTGGACTTGAGGAGGAAGTTGGTGCTGCGGGGATCTGTGCACAGCAAAAAGCAGAGAAGTGTTTCACTTGGTGCGTAGAGCCTGTGGCACCCAGGGATGTTAAACTGGAATGTCAAGTGGTTTGTATGGTGAGGGGTTTTAGGTGGGTTTTTGTTTCTTTCTTTTGTTGGTTTGAGTTGGATGGGGTTTTTTATGTGTTTTGCTTGTTTGGTGTTTTTTTTTTTTTTTAGATTTTTAGGTTTGGTTTTTTTTTCCCCTGAAGATTTTAAGCTGAGCAGCATCATCAGAAAGACGCGAGTTGTGGCTTGAGCTAGACATTCCCCCGGCAGAGCCTTGCCTTCTATGCAGCCTGCTGTGCTCTAAAGCCATGACCCAGCCCAAACAGAAATAGTGGAAGGAAGGGAGATTGCTGCTGAGTTTTGGATCGGCTCTTTTCCCTGAAAAGACCCTTAGCATCAGGCATTTCATCTGCACACAGTGTGTGCATGTCCCCAGGCTCCATGCATGTGGTCCCTGTCCTATCATACTCAACAGTGGGAGGTGACACATCAGCTCTGCTCCCACATCCTTCTCAAATCTTCTGTAGGCAGGAGGGCTTCTGGCATTTCTGGATCTCTGTTTCTGCAGTCTGTATCTGTCACCATCTCGACTGCCTGTCTCCTGCTTCCTTCTTGTTCTTTGTAATTGGCTTTTTGCTAATTTGTTTGGTTATCTCTTGAATACAATAAATGAGAAAGATGAAGGTGACTCGGCGTAATTGTTCTGATGGGTTAATGAGGCCCTTCAAAAAGCACGGAATGATTATAAAGTTCAATTAAGAACATGGAACAGCTCTGAAGAGAGATACACTTCTGTATTTTCTGAACTGTGATAGATTTCCTCCCTTACAGAGCTCAGTGTGTTCAGTTTATGCGTATTTGTGGACCTGCTAGGAGGGAAAAATGCCCATAAATACTATGGAACATCCCCAGAACTGTAAGACAAAGGGTGAGTTTTGACTTCTTTCACCACTAGCCCCGTGGATCGCGGTAAGCTCCTCCAGGAGGAGGGAGAGGAATATATCAACTTCTAGGTAGAGCGCCGGAGGCTGAAGCTTACCCCAAAGCAACTGAGGTCAGGTCTGTCGGATCAAGGAGGAGATGGCAGCGTGGGCTTTGGCTGAGGGGGTTTTGGGAAAAGCACAGTATGTGAGGAAGAGGATCAGAATTGTCCTCTAAATGCTGATGTAGCATTACAAGGTTTATTAGTCCCCTAGACTGCAGGAGTTGCATGGGATCTCAGCCATATAATCCACACAGATTTAGCAGGAAACTAGAGCAAAGACACTGAGGAATCACCAGGAAAAGCCACACTGCACAGAGGTGAGAGAGAAGGGGTTCCAGCTGTGTTCATGTGGTGGCAGATTGGAGTGCTTTGCTTTGTTGTCTAGTTATTTAATCGCAAATCTCTTAATCCAGCATGCAGAGGACTGGACTGCCCAGACTCTGAAATCTGCAAGTTGTTTTGCCTCTCTTTATTTTGTTGGCCACGGTGATGAAATCATGCAGACTGCTGTGTACTGCTGGCTTATAAAGTGCTTGGACCATTATGGGCAAGAAGCCACCAGACAGGAATAGAGTGAGAAACCTCCTGTGTACTTTATTTGCAGGGTTTACCAAGAGGTGGGCCATGAAAGTGATTATGTACTTCAGATGATGGAGCCTCTTATGGATGCACAGGATGCACTGTCCGACAGTAAATACTGCAAAAATTACCAGGTGGGTTTTTGATGGAAATGAGGCAAAAAGGGCAGGAATGGGAAATGCACGGGGTTATATTCTGCTCATTTTGCACAAAGTGGATGCTGCTGACAGTAAGTGAGGCAAGACAGAGCCATAAGATGGCAACTGATTTATCTGCCAGGTATTTACTATCAAGAATAACACACTTTTCTACTCCAGAGTGACCACGCTGGGGACATTGCTCCAGTTACTTGCTAAATCCTTCCCTGCACAGCAGTCTCACATCAGTTGTGCAGCAAGGAGTGATAAAGTGCTGAGAGCTGTGATGGGGCTGCTCAAGGTCACCATCATAAATCTGCTAAGTAAACTGTTGAACTTAACAGTATGTGTGAAGAGGAGTCCCCAGTTGGCCTCTGGGAGGTGAAGCAACAGGCAGCAGGGCACTGGGCAGGGGAAATGCCAAGCTCTTGAATAGTCTGCTAGAAATACACTCATGGGGAAGGGCTCCTGCAAAAATAAGCCTGGGCTCCAAAGATGACTCTGGTGGTATTATCCAAAGCAAAGGCTGAGGCTGGGATCTGCCTGCCAGCTGCCTGCATGGAGAAAACATGAAGCAAAGTGGAGGGCTTGTGCCAAAGCCCTTCCTGGTTTTCTTGGGAGGGGTGGACACGCTGACTGTTGTTGCAAAGAAGGGGCCAAATCCTGAGTAGGAGAGGGTGTGTCGGAGAAACTGGTGTGGACAGGCTGTGATCCATAATCTAGGGTGAAGGTGAGCTGCCAAACGCAGCTCCAAAGTGGATGAGCATCATAACATTGCGCTGCTCTAAGACCACCCATCTTCACTGTGTTTTTGAAGGTTGAAGATATACAAAGATGAAAGGTGACCTCAGGGTTAGTGAGGAGGGGACACAGGCTCTCAGCTTTCATAAGGAGAAGAGTTTAATAGCAGCACAAGTCTCTGTGGTCAGAACCCTTCTGCTTGCCCAGGAATTGACTTAGTGAGGTGATGCAGGGAGCTACTGCAGAGCAGAAACAACTTAGTTAAATTTGAGCTTCAAATCAGAGCAAAGCAGACACCTGAAAAGTCACTTACAGACTAAGGAATAGCAAAGCAAGGGTTGAAAGCAACAGGTAGGTAGAAGATGGGGATTAAAGCAAGGTGCCCAAGTAATACTTGTCAGGCTCTGTCCCTTTAAGTTATCTTTGCTTCCGTTGCTCACTGAAACCTTACTGCTACAGTGAGAACAAAATTCTCTCTCCATCAGTTCCTCCTATAATTAACAATTTGAAGAATCCATCTGAAATACCTGAAACTTATTTGTTGCACTCATTCTGTTTTCCTCCTGGACTGCTGGCACATCAGAAGGGCTTCAGGACCTGGCTGGTTTTGCTGTGAATTGGCTCTGATTCATGCTTAATCAGAACTTGGACAGAAGATACTGGGTCTGAGCCCAAACCACGAGCACTCGATCATAGGCTATAGTTCAGAAGGCTGTGCTTAACCAGAGCTGGGCACAGGTGGCCATGTTTTTGCCAATCTCTGGGCTAATTATCTTTAATGAGTTGTCTTTGGTCTCAATGTCCTGTCCTTAATTTGTTCTGCAGGAATGCAAATATGGTTTAGCTTGGCTCCATCTCTCCCCTTCACCTGTGAAATGGTTCGGGTTATTGCAAGTCACTCCTGTTTTCCTTTTAATTTCCTGCATTACTTTTCAGTGCTGATCGGTGCCTGAACTGCTGCATCTGTCTCAAGCCAGGAATGGCGCACAACAGCTAAAGCTGCTCTGCCCATGTCCTGACTGTGGAAGTGGAGTGTCTCTCAATGGAGACAAGCTCTGGGTCTGCACAGGCTCCTCCAGCAGCATTGCCCTCCGCGCTGGTGGGGAGTGGCTGGACTATACCCATAGGGACAGCCGTTTAACTCCATGTCCACCCAGCTGTATACAAACCAACACACTGTGAAATTAAGAGCTCTGGCTACGTCCCATGTTTGAATCCTTGTGTGCTACATGTAAGAAAGGGAAGAAGCTTTTATTCCCTGGGAAAAACCCATTAACTTATTTCAGATGTAATTCATCTTCCAACATAAGTACTCTATGGGATTTCTGCTGTAATCACAGAGTTGAGGAGATGCCTGGGATCTGATTCAATGTCACATTTTATCTTTGCAAACTATGTCCATGTTGTCTGGGAGCGTTCACTCCAGAAGCTATTTTGAGTAAGAGACACTGCAGCTGCCAGTGCCTAGGGCTGTGCAGTGCTATGCTGAGCCATGGGGCTGCTGTGCACAGGCTGCTGCTTTCCTGGCCCCTCCAGCTTGTGTCACACCATGGTCTATTAGGGAGAAGGTATAATTTAAGCTTGTGGTGGGCTAATTCTGCACTGACTGGAGTTTTGGTTATGTTATGAGTTATGACACCATTCATCTGCCACTCTGCCAAGTGCCACCAAAGTATTTTTCCTCCTTTTCTAGTCTTCATCTGGCAAGTCTTACACTGGTAGTTTTTCCTGGTGCACTTGCCGGGCTGGTTTGACGCCTTGGATCTTGCTGATGTTGCATCATGACACAGAATAGCAACTGTGTTCACAGTAACCAAAATAAAAGTGACACAGGCTGTAAATCCAGAGGAGTCAACTGGGGTCAGAGAACCCTTTCCAGCCATTTTGCATAAGCAAGATGAGGTTTAAATCTTGCTGCTTCATAGGATTAAATGTGCCTGTGGCCTCGTCCACCATTCCTGTGTGAAAATGTTGAATGTTCTTTATTTTTCTCGCCTTAACCTTGTGAAGTGTGGCAGCCAGAGTCATCAGCCACGAAGTGCTTCATCCATTTTATCCAGGGTCCAGACACACATGGCAGCCTGGGCTTATCCCATGCTGCTTCCGCATCTGAAATTCCTGCTTTGTACCTAGCCAAGGAAGGGAGAGGCAAACACTTCCAGAGGATGCTTTAGTCAGTCTAAGGTTTAATTTATCCTTGGTCAGCCCTGGCTTTCCTGACGTAGTTCCAGTGACTGTGGTCCAAAGCTACATGCCATAGCTTGGGTCTTGGAGCTGAGCAGGATGAATGCAGACCCACCTGGGCTGCTCAGCACCCCCTGCACAGCACATAGATGGCAACTAGAACCAAAGTGTATTAGCCTAACATATTTTAACTGGTCCAGAACTGAAGCTTCAGCATTGGGATATTGCGGCCTTGAGGACAGAAATGCAAGAGGAAAAATACTGAAAGAAATGAAAAAGAATATATGGATTTTTAAATGTTATATGTCATTGTCGTGTGCAGTCAGAGCTGCAAGCGTGGCAGGCACATCCACCCAGTTGAAGTGAAGCTTCTGTAGGCTCTTTGGCATCACAAGCTGGATTTTGAATGTGGGTGGTTATCTCTGCCAGAGGTTGTGCCTTGGTGGCAAAATCCCAGCAGCATTTGGGCAGTGCTATGAACCTGTGCTGTGTGTGAAAGTGTGGCTGTTTGTAGAAGATACAGGAGAATGAAATACTTTCCTTGAGGATGTTACTGAGAAGTGTCAAAGGAATGTTGCTGGGAGCAAATGCTGTTGGCTTTCACATGGAGGTGAGGGAGAAAGATGTCCATGGGAAACAAATACAAGCTCAACTATAGAGGTTATGGCAGAGTGTCGTTCTCTTAAATACATATGTATGGATGTGTCATTGAACCTTTATAGTGCTGCCAAAGCATCACACATTAACACACAATTTTGAGCTGAGCCCATTTGAATCTCTTTATCCTCTCCTCCAGCATTTCCCTTGGTACCTGTGCTACTGATCACAGCTGTATCTTGTTTGATCAAGTCATTGCTTGTCTGCTTTCTTTAGCTGTTTTCTCTTAGCCAAGTCATAAATCTGGATTTGGAGGTGATATTGCTCCCAGGAAAGGTGACAGGGGAAGTGCAGACAGAGGGTTATGACTTCCCCAAGGAAGTTGAGAGGAAGAATTGGCCTATCAAGTGGAATAGATGCAAAGTAGTAGTCTGAAAATAATGGGAAACTGAACCAATTTGGAAGGAAGTCACCCCTGTTTTAAGTCCTGTCCTCATGGGAAAGCCTTTTAATCTCTGATTGTCCCCCCCTGAGGTCTCATGCTGTTCTGGGGATTTGAGTCATGTCTGCTCTTTCATCGTCTGTACTGTCTGTGTTCTCTTTCCAAGGTATTTGTCTTTTCCTGAGTTGCAATGAGTGATTCCATGAGTGCAATATGATGAATCTGTTGATAGGACTGAATTACAAAATGTTATTCCGCAGGGATTGTCCCTGCCTGGGAAGGAAGTGGCTGCACCAGCAGGTAGGAGTGTTCTCAGAAATCCCACAGAGCTGGTACTATGGCTTGTGAAAAGCGAAAGCATGAATTCCTCATGCACTGGCTGCGGTGGGACCAGGGACATGGTTTAGCTCCCGTTTCTTTGGTGCTGATGAGGAGCAGCATTAGGGGTCAGTGGGGTAGCATTGCTATTTCCAGCTGCTGCAACCTGCTCTACGTTATGCTGGGTGTTTGCTTTAGGCAAGGACTAGGTAAGGGAGCTATGGAGAACTAAAGGAGTTGGATCGCAGAGGCTATTTGCATGCCTTTTAACACATAGTGGAAAAACCTTCCAGCGTGGCTTATTGCAAGATAATAATTACCCATTATATTTGGCTTTTCATGTGTGTGACATTAATGTATCGTGTTCAACAGCAAAACATCTCCAGGCATGGGGAGTATCTGGATCAGTCATTACAAGGCAGCAAGGGAGAGCTTCACCTCTTGCCCGGCCACAATGTCCTGTGGTGCTCTGAACAAGTTTCAGTGCTGCCCTTCCCCACCTGGGCACACAGGGGCTTCCTTTCTCCTCCCCTCAGAGTATGAATTCTCTGAGGGCAGCTGCTGTCACCAGCCCTAATTGAGCAGTGCCTGAACACAATGGTGCTCCAGGATTCTATTGTAATACAAATGCCCATAATAAATGCTTTTATGCAGATTATTGGACTCCTATCATCTGTTTGGGATAGATAAACTGCAGATCAGTGAGACTGTCTTGGCTAAGATCATATATTGAGTATGCAGTAAAGTCATGATTAACATGGACTGGTTTTGCTGTGTAGCCCTATGGAGTAACTGCTGTATCTTCCACTGCAGGAATAAAATGGAGAAAGAGAGTGGTTAAATGTGCTTGATGAACCCTTCAAAATCTTTGGGCTTGATGCTATTTACTAAATGGATCTTTCGACACTTCTTGCAGCTGTAGAAACATTTATGCCCTGCACAGGGGCTGTGCTGTCTGCAGCAGAGCAGTCTGCATCTGTGAAATGAAACCTGGCAGCAACTTCAAAGGATGTTTAGCATTCAAGATTGTAGGGAGCAGCTATCACAGCCTCTGAGCTACTGCCCCAAAGGAGCAGAGAGAGGAGTCACAGACCTCTATTGTCAGGATTGGGCCTTGACTCTTTCCCCCCTGCACATGTGCTAAAGAGATCTATCCTGCAGCTTGATGAAGAATTTAACAGGTTTTATGTATAGACTACATTTAGCTGTCATAAACAGAAGCATCTCCTTTAGCTCCAGTTGCACTGAGTCATGTCTTTGTCCCTTTTCCTTTAAATAGATGTGAATTATGATTCATGGCCTTAAGCAGCAATCTGGGCTCTGGAGTGGATTCCTTCCATTGCCCCTTCGCAGCAGGTGACAGTCTGTTACCTGGAAAAGCTCTGCAAACCTTCTTTCCTTAAAGCTCCAGAGGCTCAGCAATGTTGGAGATGGGAAATTGTTATGCTCAGAAGCTGAGAAGTTGAAGGAGTCTCTGGGTATATGCAAAAAGCAATCAATGCAAATTCAGAATTCTAGGCTGGCAAACTCCAGTGGAGTTGCAGATCAGTCCCATTACAGAGGGTTATTTGTTGGCTATCATGGTTTGAAAGTTGTTATCACATTAAAGCCCTTGGTACATTCTAGCCCCCCATTAAGGAACACTTGGTGCATTACCATCTGATCTAGTGGCAATAAGGAGCTGTACAGGATTTAGATGGAAAATGAGTCGATGATGACAAAGCTTTTGTTTATGCTGGGAGCCCAAAGGAGACGAGCTTCAGCATCCCATCATACTCTGCAGTGAGGATGAGCACTGAGCCTTGCTGCCAGCATCTGCGAGGAACTGCCTGCTCAGGTCACCTTTAGAAGCTTTGCAGGTACAAAGAAGTGGTTCCCAAACTGTGGACTCTAAGCAGCCTCTGACATCGCAGTGGGGGCTGCAGATCTGCCTGGTGCTTTCAGCAACCACTGACAGTTCTGAGGGCAGCTCTCAGGTCAAAGGTGTTTGGAAATTCATTGCTCTCCATGTTTATATAAGAGGTTTCCACTGATGTCGCCACAACAAATGTACTGTGTGTGAGACAGGGCCTAATCCAGAGATCAGATTTACCCCCTACCTAAGTTTTCATGACTTACACTACATTTGCAAACCCATGAGAGCAATTACTTTTGCCCCAAGATTTATATGTTGAGTATATATATATACTTCATTGTAGTGAATTATCTGTGAGCAATATAAAATTTGATGATGCTTGTGTATAATTTGAAGTAGTTCTGACACTTGTGTACAATTAAAGCAGGTCACAGAATCATTTCTGGTTTGTAAATTGGAGTGAGCAGTGCAGATCAGATGCAGAACCTGAGCGTGGATCCCCATTGATCAGTGCTGGCTGGCATTGCAGACAGTATGACCAGTTCCAACTTTTCACAGCCACGAGAGTTTTCTAGAGCAGCTTTAAAGTGAATGTCAGAAGATCTCGAGCTGATATGGAAATATGTCTCACAGGAAAGACTACTTTTTTCCCTACTGGAGAATTGAAACTTGTTTTGCTGCTTAGAACAGTCACATTTCCAAAAGCTGCATGTGTTCTTTGGCAAGTGCTGTCCAAATCTGATAGCCTTGGCAATCTGTTGCTTTGAAATTGTGTTTTGTGAGATGGCATTTACAGAGTTGGTGTTGAAATCCCAGCTGAAGGAAGTAACAGTCTCATCATTCCACTTCCCAATCAAACCTATCAATGAAAGGAGGAAAGCAGCTGACAGCCTGAGTTGACTGCTTACAGCCAAGCTCCTGAGCACATCCTCCCTGTCTCTGAAGCAGCTTTTCAAAGTATGAAGGATTTTGAACAGGGCTAGCTGGGAAGTGTGAACATGATCTTAGGATCTACCTAGTGAAACCCTTTCATGGCAACTCTCTCCCAGCTGATGGGGGCATCAGTGTGATGATGATGATCACACAACTGCAGTGAGTTGTATCTGGAGCTGTAGGACCAGAGCATCAGCAGTCTGCATATTCAGCAGCTTCAGCTGAGAATGGCCTTTGCTTCTCTTCTCCTGCACTGGAGTCCTTTGAGAGCCCATGGCAGAGGGGAGTTGGATGGTGTCATGCTGCAGAAAGCTGGTGTGTATTTCTGAGCAGTCTGTCTTTGGACTTGTTTGTGCCTCTCCTGCTCTTCACAGCCATATGATAGCAGCAGTATCTGCTCTGCTGAGAGCTGGGGTGCGATTCATTCCATGTAATCCAGCCATGTAAAGCCAGATTGTCAGGTAAAGGGGACAGTGAAGAAGGGGCTGGCTGGTTTACCCTCCTGTTTGGTCCTATGTGTTGCTTTTCAAGACCATGATGAAAACCAGCCCTTGAAATCCCCCACTGCTTGGTGCAAGTGTTCATGGTGATGGAGAACCTTTTGTTGGGGGAATTTAGGTCTGTGTTGGCAAAGATTTCATGGCCCTTTCCAAAACTGCTATCAGCTATAGAAGAAACTATTGGTAAAGAAACTCTGCAGGCACTCCCTGTTTGTGTTACTCCTATCTGAAGTATCCCACTGCTCTGACTGTGGCTGCTCAAAGTCAGCATCAGAGGAAGTCCTGACTCCATTCTATTTGCCACTGCTGCATGACTGTTTATCTCCCCATGGCTGTTCCTCATGTTTAAGAACTTGGTTTGCCTCATCCCCAAGTCTGCCCTCGACTGTGACAGTGTCAGGGATGTTTCTGCAGTTTGTAAAGTTGCCCATTGATATGAATGTGTCTGAATTGTTTCCATGGGAACAGGGGCTCAGCTTGCTCCACTCAGGGAAGTACGATTTGCATTGATGAATAAATATGAAACCTTGATCCCTCAGAGAGCCTGGCCTGGAAAAGAAGCGACTGCTGGCTAAGAATAGGGGTGAGGGGCAAGTGCAAGGCGTGTGTTAGTGCAGGCAGCAGAAAGGGCAATGTTTGGGTGAGAAGAGACTCAGTCCTGAGCTCTGAGCCCTTGGGTACAGCATGTTTGGAGCAGGATTCCTGATGATCTGGGACTTGGGCTTTTCATTTTCTGACCCTGAGAGTCAGCAAAGCGTCAAAGGTCTCAACATGAGACCAGCCTCTCGCAGCAGATGACACCAGTCACTGCAGCGTCAGCTGGTGTCATCTGCTGTAAGAGTCTGGTTTTATAGTGAGGGCACAAGGGTCTGTGATGAAGGGGTTTCAATTACTTGGCAGTTCATCAAACCAGCCTAAGATTTGGGAGTGAGCTTGTGCAGCAGGTCTGGAGATGGAGGGGAAAAGGGCATGAGTTGAAAGTATTTTGCTTAAGCTGTATGTTGGAGAGACTTAAACGTAGCAGTGAATTCCTCAGGGAGGGCTTGTTTTTTCTGTAGAGAATAATGTCTACAGGAGGGTACAGAAGCACTGACATTCAGGTGTCTTCGTCCCCACACGAACCAGGCAGCCTGACCAGCTCCTGATCTGCTTTCCATCCAATTGCATCTCTGATGAAGGTTAGGTACAAGTACTTGGGTAGCCCTGTTACGCAGATAAGCTGACATGAATTTTCTTCATTCATTTTTCCTCGCTAGTGTTTAACCATAAACTTAAGGAATCACAAAGCAGGCAGTAAGAATGTGATTAACCTTGGGGTTTTTTTGTTTGGTAGGGGGTTTTGCTGGGTTGGGTTTTTGCTTAAAATGAATATTATTACGTCCCATTTAAGACTGACAGATAGGAGTTGTGCCTGTGTAGAGCTGTGCAGTGGGAGCTCAATACACAGCTTAGCTGTGAGCTTTTGAGTCCCCTTGGGATTAATGGAATTAGAAAAATAGTGGTAAATCTGAAGTAAAAGGCAGCTGTAAATATAAAGGACCGATTGTATTCTTGCTGTATCTCTGGGATCTTCATGGATACACACCAGGGATCAGCTTCCCTTTCTATCTCATTTCTGCACTCTGAGAGGACCTGAGAAACTGCTTTGGAGTTGTCACATTCACTGGAATTCTCACACCTTTTCCCTGTCGCTTCCTGTGGTTTTGTCTTCCTACCAGATGACTCACTCCTGTGGTTCAAAGTAGCTCCAGGGCACCCTCTTTCTATCAGGGAGCTCTTCATGGCTGCTGCGGCCTTGGAGAAATGACTCTTTGTCACCAGGTATGGGATTCTTATTCTTTGGCAACTCTTTAGGGCATTGTCTTCCTTGTACTGTTAACTATGGCCTTGGCCCCCTCCTGTGACTGTCAGGTTTTCTCCATTTTAACCTTGCTGTTTCTCTCTCAACTCAAAATCATTTATGTACTGTACTGTAGCTGTGCCTCTTGCTCTGCCACTGGGACTGTCTAAGCCTGCCTCTAATTCATGGTGCTTGGTAACATCTGAGAGAAACCAGCTACCCCTACTCCCAGTTGTTAATCAGATGTATGTGCAGTGATATTTTTCTGGCTTTAAGAATTCCAGAGAGTGTTAAACTTGAAGACGAGGAGCGCGAACGGAGCTGCAGAATAAAGCACATGATTGTTACCTACCACCAGTGTTGAAACAGGAGAAATGATTGCATACTGTAACTGCTTGCTGATTTTAATGAAGTCTCTGGTAGTCCAAAGGAGATGCTCACTTAAGCAGGGGAGAGGTGTAGAGCAGTACCTCGTGGCATGTTTAAGCAGCAGAGGCCAGCAGAGGGATCCCCTGGTCTGCTGCTTTGGATGATTCTTGCTACGTTGAGAAATTCCAGGTTTAAGCAACGATGCAAAGTGGTGGGACAGCATCTCTTGTCTCCTGGTGCATCCGGGCTGTCGGAAGCAGTCTGTGGCTGATGTTCCTGGTCTGTCCTACCGCCCCCTCGGTGCTTGGTATATTTGTGCTGATGGCTTTTACTGGCAGGTCAAGCTGGGGTTGATTTACCAGGAGAAAGGGAAAGAATCTCCAAGAGATTCTGTACCCTTGATGCTGCTGGTGTGGTGCCCACATGCCACAGATACCATGGAAGTATGGAGAGTGAGGATCATTTCAGGAAAATAGGGTTTTATTTTCCGTCTCTTCTCAACGCAGAAGAATTACAGTAACATGAACCCTTCCAAGTGACAGCATAGCCCTATTATGTGCTCATGGGCTAGGGACCAAGTTCTTACTCTGGAGCTGGAAAGAGTGGGTGAAGGCACAAACTGTTCTTTCCACTCTTTGCATCACAATTCCTGTGAAGGTCAGCATTGTGGTACCAACCCGATTCCCCTTCTCCCAGCTGCCATCATCACTGACGGCTTAGGGGGTGAAACAGCACTGGGGCTCGCCAAGGCCGTCTCACATCCTAGCAGGATTGACTCAGCGGTGTTACTTGAAGCTGCATCCTGCTGTTTTCCTTTGAGCTGTGTTTCAGATGAGAACTTAGTCATGTTCCTTTCCCCTCATCTGATTACTGCATCACCAAACGTGTTGTGTGCTGCGCACTCTTGGGATCATGCTGGCCCATGTGGCAACATGAGTGCACCGCCTGTGTACCATGAGTCACATCACATGCAAGTGTTGTCTTTCCTGGAGTGTGCCACACTGGGTGTGCTGCAGTTTATCACTCACAAGGGTAAAGGGTTTGCTTTGGTGTAAGGGGAGCCTTGAGAACCAGCTGAAGGTTACCACACTGTGATGTTTAATGCCTGGTGTGAGGAGGTCCCCACTGTGCTCCTCAGCACCTGAGTCCTGATGCTACCAGCACCACTTCTCTGCCTTCCTTGCCTTAGGAGCTGGCTGGCTGCTCACAGATGCTGAATTTCTAATCCCAGCATGCTATTTTTCACATTTTTCACATTTTTATCCCTCTTTTTTTCTCTGTTTCCTCCTGGTATTCCCTGTTCCCACAAGAAGAGGGCTGGGCCAGCAATTGCCTAAGTCAGTGCTGCTAAGGGCAGCTTCTGGTGCACGCAGCCTTGCATTTGCCCTCTTTGCCTTCGGGATGCAACAACTGTGAATGTTCTCCATCTCTTAGACTCTTTTAAAGACAGCCAGCTCAGAGCTTGGTTCTACAAATCATGGTCACTGTTAACCAAATGCTGTTTTCCTGGTGCAGCAGCATGGCTGTTTCAGGAATGGTGTGCAAACCCCTGACATTCCTCTTGAAAAGCCATAATTGAGCAGCTTGTCTCACCCCGACATTCTGAAGACCACAGGCTGCTGAAGACTTGATCCATTTTGGCACCCTGGCTAGTTCGTGGCCTGGATTTGGTTAAGATACATTTTGGCAACAGGAATAGTTTGTGATTGCTTTTCTGTGTGTTCTTTGAACTTGCATGAAAATGCATGTGATCTGCTACCAGCGAAGCCTGAAGACAGATCAATAGCACAATATATTATATCCTAGATCTAAAGACCGCTTCTCTGTAAGGGCTTATCTCCCACCCAGTATCTTTAATTCTTCCATCCAATAATAATTAAACATATCTTCGACACCATCTTTTCTTTTAGTTTACAATGTGTAGATTTTAAGCCCTCAAGGATAGTACAATACTTGATGCAAAAGCTGCGCAGCTCTAAATGTACCAGGTCTGTGTCATGCAGAAGAGGTGATTTTTAAATGTTAGGCATGTTTTCATTGCTCTCTGTGATAGAGGCACATTCCTTTGGGAGCAGAGAATTCCCTAGCCAACTAAATGATTTTGTATTTCATCTGTATAAGGTAAAAAGATAATCTTGGCCATCAGTAGATTGGGAGGCATCTGGAATCTTGTAGGACCAAGTGAATCACATGGAGCTACAGACAGTAAATGGGTCTTTGTAGCAGCAGCTGAAGATTTCAGAGTAGCTGAGGTTTTGTTTCTTCGTTTTTCTTTCGTAGCTGCAGAGGCTTTGAGCCACGTTACCAATGACTGGTGCAGCAATCTGCTCTTGGTAATGTGAAAAATGGGCAAAAAAAGCCACGGTGGAATTTCTTCACTGGCTTTAAACTGCAGGGCAGATTTTCAAAGGCAAATGCTTTTGTGCTTGCTGAAGAAGGCAGAGGCAGGCGGGTTAGCAGGGATGCAGCCCTCTGAGGGATGCTCTGTGGCAGGCCACTGTATGGCCCTGCCACTACACTGCAGGGGTAATTCGGCCTGAATCCCCCAGCTCTGCTGGAGTGCTGCTCCTGACTATAGGACTGCTTCTGTTGAGCAAAGCAGAGTGGCTGCTGGGATGAATAATTCCTAAAGCAATCAGCCATGGCATAAACATTCCACATGCAATCATTTTTTTTCTTTTAAATTCAGGCTGTTGCTGACCTAATTTAGCTAAAGGATGAGCTCAGCTGATCTGGACAGACAGGGATTAACTTAGTATTCAGACCCGCAGGGAATGGTGTGATAATGAAATATTAAACCCTTTTACAGCTGGATGCTGCTTCCCCTCCCAGTGTATGTGCATGCTGTGCTGGGACCTCTGGCACAGAACACATGGCTTGGTACCTGTAGGATATGGGGCTTTGGATCATGCTCCAGCTTTGCCAATGCCCATTTGAATGAATTTGGAAAAGTTGCTTCGCTTTTCTTATGCCAATGCCTTTCTCATTTGATAAAATCCTTATGGTGGTTTTATTACTTTTTGTGCCATTCCTGGTGTTTTCAGCTGCTTGGATTTGCCATCTTCCCCTGGTAGGCTGGAATATAGCAAAGCACGGCCTGTTTTCAGAGCAGGAGGAAGGCTCTGAGGAATAAGAATCATGTCAAAGATGATGAAGAAAACTTGTGGCACAGGAGGAGAAACCCCATCCTGTGTCAGCCAAGGGAACGTTGCTCTTTGATTGCTTTCTCCACTGACTTTTGTGTACCTTTCACTGTGAGCTGCACAATTAACAACTTTAACATCAGTCATACTTCATTTAACTCCTTAAACTGCTTCTGAATTAAAACTACCTTTTTTAAGGCATAGAAGAAGACAACACATATGGCTCAAGGGGCTGTTAGACCTTTTTGTACTCCAGGCAGACCCCTAAGACCATGGAAGCATCAGCAATGAGCATGGCACAGTCCCCTTTCCTTTCTGGAGCAATATCAAGCTTTACCCTTGTTTGTGGTAGGGTGTTGGCCTGGCTGCTGCATGCAGTTTACTTTGAAATTGGACATGTTATTGTGAAGAAAGTAGAAGCAGCAGAATTTCTTCTTTCATGCAAGTGCAACCAAGGTTGAGATACAATCGCCTGTAGCTGGCTGGTGGTGTGATGTCTGCAAAGTGTGCTGGTTACTTTCGATCTCGGATGCTAGTGCTTTTACTGACGACTATATTGGTTTGCTCTGAGGGTTTCTCTCCATGACTTTCAGCCGGTATTGATACTTCCTCTAAGCACTGCTGCTATGTGTCCTTATTCTGTATTTTATCTGACTGAACTGTGCGTTTTATTGCCCACTGCAGATCTCCGCTCTGGCATATCCTTTTAACTCCCGCCATCACTCAGGAGTCTGCTCTGGATGTGGGAAAAGCTTCACTGCCACATCCACTCTAAGAAAAGTGATTTTTACATATCCTGCAGGTCATAGATACTCCTCCTCAAAGCTCACGGTGGGCATCGTAAGTTTTGTAGGCAGAGCAAACTTTAGCAGGCTGGCAGTAGCTGTTTTCCAGCCCCAGCAGTAGCCCCTGCAGTACCCTGAGGGCTGCCTTCCAGCAGCAGCCTCCTCCTGCTTCCCACTGACCTCCAGGGCATCGTGTTCAGCCAACTCAGCTCTTCTGCCTCAGTCATTAGGTATTGCAAACATGAGACCAGACTCACAGGAGAACAGCTAAAGATGTTAGTGAGACTAAACCATGAAGAACTTGAGACTTTCACTTGTGAACCTGGGAACAAACAATTACAAGAACAGTCAGTCTTAGATTCTTAGATAATGGGGTTTTTTAGTTCTTTAGGTATGTCCTTTCCAACTGAAGGCCTTGCTTAGTTGCACTGTGGGCTGGAGGGGGTTTTGCTGCTGCTTACCCTTGGTGTAGTGCCTGGAGTGAAGGCATGTTTTTTTAATTCAGTGCTGTATCTCAAATTAAGGAGAATGCAGTTCACATCTGTCTGTAATTGTCTTTAAAATTGCTTCTGCCCTGCCTGGCTGAGATGGCTTAATATATATTCCTGGGCTCTCACTACAATAACAGTCAATTTTGCATCATATAGCAAGAGGGAAAAAAAATAGGTTAATTATAAATGCCTTTTGTGAAGCTTGTGAAACACAATGCATTAATTTCCAGTGCTCTATGCAGAGTGCCCAGGACTCCTTTTGCTATGTTATCAACACAGTTCACAGCGTGCTTTGTCTGGATGTGGCTGTAAGAGCAAATATATCCATCCCAGAGCTTATGCTAGGATGTTGTGTGCCACTATGTCCCAGATCATGGCATAAAGGCTGAGATGGTGTGTGACGAAGAGTTTGCCTTGGCTCGGTGCAGGAGGGCTGAGGGGTGGCTGCGGTGTCAGAGGAGGTGTGGAAGGGAAGCCTGGCAGGAGGTGACCAGAGCAGCCAGGTTAGCTCTCCCGGGAAGCCTGGTTAACCTGCTTTGAGCTGATGCCTGGGAGAGAGCATCCATTGAGTGAGGGAAGAAGAGATAGCAGATAGGATGGTGAAAAGCAGGAACAGGATGTCCTTCCCCACTCTGCTCAGGGACAGGACTGTCTGAGCTGTGTGTTACCAGGACTTCTTCCTGGAAGTACAATCCCACATGAAGTTATTTTTATAGTGGGAACAGTGTACAAAGGATCACAGGACATTATATCCACCCATGGTAAGCCAGTCTTGGTCTAATGATAGCAGTCATTGGACTCCTTCTGAAATCATCATCACCATCACAGAGGAATCCCTCACCCCAGGTTAACCTTAGCAGACCTTTACTGGCAAGGAAAAGCAAAACTTAAGTGCCAGGTGAAACCTCCGGTACAGTACCTACTGCACCCTTATGGAGTTACCCAAAAGACTGATAAGACATTTGTCTACCATGGATGACCATTGGCCAGGGGCAGAACTTTTGACTGCTCTGACTTAGCAAGGTCCTGCTTGCAGAGTGAGACTGAAATTTGCCTGGAGCTATCACCAGTGAGGTGAGAGGGGACAGTCCCAATGCTGTCTGGGACAAGGACCCTCCTCACATGGGTGTTACACCCCCTGAGTCTTTTTCCAGTTAGAAACCAGAATTAGCAGGAGAGGCAAAACTTGAATCATGCAATCTCTCACCCTCACATCAGAGCAGGAGAAAGAGAAGTGTGAGAAAGTGCCTGGAGCTTTCATGTGAAGTGATTTGGCTGTTTCATTGAGCTGCCACCCCACACTGATGCATTTCTACACTTCTGCATTTGAGTCACATCATGGTAGTTAATCAAACCTACCTCTAGTACTACTACTGTTCCCCTCAACAGGCTGATAAAGTCTAGGAGAATCCATAACATTTCTTAGTTCACAATACAAAATGTTACTGAGCTCAGCTTTTATGACCTGTGCTGTAGTCCTTTATTTTTGTGCTTCCTGCTGCTTGGTCAGCTCAGCTGCCAACTGTAGGAGTACACCCCAGATCATAAGAATTTATCATCAGTCTGGCTGCAAACAGATGTTCTGCCTGGATTTTGGGGGCTGAGGATCTGCTGAGGGTGATCCTGAGCCGTGAAGACTGCTCCATGAGGACTTTATGCTCACCCTGGTTCCACAGTTGGACTCAGTCTGGCACTTCCATGAGCTCCAGTGTTTCAGCATTGCATTGCATAGCACTTCATGCTTGCTTTGAGTTCCCTATGAATATTAATGTCACTGCATGTCTTGATGGTAAATGAGGTTAGCTGCAGCTTCTGGGAAAAGGGTAGGTTTAGCTTTAGTCCCTTTGGAGACATTCTTGGCATTTCTTGTAACTTCAAAATCTGTGTGTGTGGCTTAGGTCCTGCTTAGCTTTATGCTGTGTGGTGTGTGCCACGCTGTCCCAAAACTTTCTGGAACCAAACTAAACAGCAGTGTTCTCTCTTGACTTTCAATGATGCTGCTGCAGTCCCATCTTCTGTTCCTACACCCTCATGCCATGCCCTTTCACTGGTAATTCCCAGATGAGGGCAGTTCAAAGACCAGCTGAGTCTAGGGAGAGAAACACTGAGTGCGTGTTGAAAAATACCATTGTTCCTCCTTCTTATTTGAATGTGGGGTTACCTTCAGAATTATTGCCACTCTGAAGGTCTTTTTCACAGTATGTAGCTGAGCCCTACTGCTCTACAGAAGAGCTGAAGTTTGGCCACAGCTTAACACTAGGCTTTTTTTTTCATGCAAGTTTTAGAGGCCAGGCTATGGAGCTGGTTTCAGTGCTCTGGAGCTTGATTTCAGTGGGGACTACTGAAGGTTAATTCCAGCAGCATCCTGGGACTGGTAGCTGATGTCTTTTGGAGTGACTGTAGGCCAGAATAAGAGGCTGCAGAGTCTAAATAACAGTGCTACTTTATGTGCCAGGTGGTTCCTGTAAGTGTTCCTTAGGTTTCTTAAGGGCACCCACAAGGCTGGTGGCATCCTCTGCCTAGCAGACTTTGGCTACTGCCTCTATCTGGCACTGCTGTATCTTTTGAAAACAAAAGCTAGTTTAAAGCTTTAGGCACCAGAGCCCTGTGAATTGAACAAGTTCCAATATAGCCTGTCCTAGAAATCATAGTTTCTTCTGCACCTTCTCTATCTGTGTAACAGATCAGTGCAGTTATTTATATAGAGGAGACCATACTGTTACTGCAATACTCTTCAAATAGCTGGGAGCAACTCCTGTGATCTTCTGGTCAGTCATGAACTTCCAAGCTGAAACCCATGTTTGGTCATATCATTAAAGTCCTTTATAGTGGTTTACAAACTCCAGCTCAGCTGGAAGCAATTATTATCTGATATGTACCCTGAGTAGAACATAATTATACTTGTCACTAAGTGGCACTGTGTAAATTACTCTTTAATTGCTACGCATCAAGTCAGCAGCTACCCAGCCATTTTTCTGTGAAGATAAAGAGTTCCAGCATTAGCTTCATCAATCTGGCATCTGCCTTCACCCCATTTCTCATTTGTTCTCTTTAGTGCTTAAAGAGGTAATTTTATGTGATGAAATCTTTTTAATGTATTTGGCATTTGTCCTGTAAACCCTCTGTGGGCCTTAAATATGCTGGTAGAGAGTTTAATGTTAAAAACATAGGGACTAATATAGAAGACATGTCATTCAAGTACTACTGCCATGGTAATTATTGTATATCAGCTGGGGCCAAAATCTCTTTTCTGGCTGGTATGTTGATAAAACAGGGGCCATCACAGAGGCTGAAGAATACAACACTGTTTTGGCCTTAATATGGGGTAGATAACTGTATTTATACACTATTAATGTGGATGCACTTTATCCCACTTTACCCTTGATAAGTTAGGAGTTAGCAGAGAGGAGGAAAGATCTGATTACCGCCGTGAAAAGCTATTTATCTTATCTGGGAAGATCTGGAGGCCAGGCCTTGAACCGGACTCTTTCATTTGGCTGCCCCCGAGGCTGAGGCAGGTATGCCCATGGTCCATGCTCTGCCCTGTTCTTGGCTCCTGGGAAGTCTTCCTCCAACCCAGTCTGCAGCAGCAGCTCTGAGTGTTTCTCACCTGAACCAGCATTGCCTGGTTTCTATGATGGATTGAGAAGCCATGTCAAGAAGCTCAGAATCCAGATATGGAGTGGAAATGTAAGAGGAGTGTCTATTTAGAAGAATTGCTGGTGGATTTATTTTGTCCATGTGCTGGGTTTTGGCTGTTGAGAGTTGAAATGGGGGCTCTGCCTGCTCCTCTTCTGCTGCACAATGCAGATGGGCCTGATCAGTAGTATGGGTGGCTGCTGGAGGGAGGTGTTTGCTTTTAATATGCTTCTGCTCCTCTTTCTAATGCTGACACCAGATAGACTTTGGCAAAGAAGCTGCAAGGAGCAGCCAGGGCTAGTAGCCAGCCTGCCCTGGTTTTACATTCCAGCCTGTAATTTCTAAAGCAGCTTATGCCATGAAGTGTGGACAGACTGTTCAGAATAACAGAAGGAGCATTTCCAGTTAGAGCAAACCTCAGCAGTGTGCCTACGTGAAGCCTTTCCAGTCTCCTGCTTCAGGGAGCAGGGCTTGCAGCTGAGCAAACCTGTATCCAGGGAAGGTGCTGCTGCCCTGGTCCAGAGCTCAGGCAGTAGGTTCAACTGCTATTCATTCAAAGTATGTGAACCTATGTGTTATAACCAATGTATAAGTGCAGTTGAAAGCCAACTTTCCAAATCCCTTGCAGTCTGTGAGCCTTCTACCACAGGGTTTGGATTTGGGTCCTTTCTGATGGTGCTTTCTCCAGTAATTTGCTACTCACTGAGGAAACACTGTCTCAGGAAGACCCCAAATAGCCATTTTAGTTTGCCTTTTTTCATTACCCTGTTTTTTTTTAATCCTTCCCTTGTCTTTGGTACAGGGCTTTCTCAAGTGCTGGATCAGGGTTTGAGAGCAGGTGGTGAATCTTGGGGTGCTAGGGAACAGGAGCATTAGACTGAGCCTTGGGTATCACAAGGTGGTAGGAGAAAACAGACCTGGGTTTCTCTCTGTTTGTCAGAGCTAATCTCTGCAACCTGAGAGGCTAGGAACTTAATGGTATAATATAGATATATTTTTAAAGAAGGATGAGGTTTTCCAGCAGTCCAGGCATTTCAGGAACTAGAGCATTAAAAATACCACTCTACAGCTCAGATGTGGTAGAAAACTATGGGAGTTGGTGGCACAACATCCTGTTGTAATCCTCATAGGGCAATGACAGGTCTGGTTTTAAAAGTCCTTGATTTACATCTCCATGGATTTATTATTTCTGACCTGTGTATACATTAAATAACATAGATGGACTTTGATGTTTATTTTCCATATATTTGATTCACTGAAATCTCAGTTGGGGTGCTATTCATAGAACCATAGAATAATAGGGTTGGAAAGGACCCTAAGATTATCTGGTTCCAACCTGCCCGCCATGGGCAAGGACACCTCGCACTAAACCATGTCACCCACGCTCTGCTACCAAAGTGATGAATTTGATATTATACAACACTAAGGAAATCCAGAGCTGTGGCTTGAGGCTCTTGTGGTTTATAGCTGTAGACATTTACCCTAAACACCCTACCCCTGAGGAAGACCTCAACACACTGGATGTAATACCTTCAAACCATGAAAATCTTTGCAGGCTGACCACATAAATGTGCACCATTAATGAGAAGTCTTGGCAAACTCAGTGGCTTTGATAATGAGCTGCTTCTGTCTGCCCTGTGGAAGTAAAACAGAACGTGGTCACTGGTTCTGCTGGTATTTTCTGCACAACCGGGTGCTTTGCTGCAGTGAGGCTCTTCCCACTGTCTCTGCCTCCTCCAAAGGAGGGGTTCTTTATTCTCACCTAACCATATATCAAAGTTGATTACTTTATTTACCTTGTGAGTATGATCATACACTCTCCATCCAAAGATGATCTTAGTGTCTGACTCCTCATCACTGAGAGCTCCAGGAGAGCAGTGAAACTCCTGGAGCTGTAAGAGACATAAATTCTGCAATTACCTAAACCATTTTCTCAGTGTATTCTTTGAAAGGTTTCTCACTGTCATCAGTGACAAGTACAAATCTCAGCTTCCTCAGACTGCTGCCTTTCAGACTCTGACACACATTCTCTTCAGACTGCAGCCAGGGGCTTCTGGACATGTCGACAGCTATTGAACATGGGTGTCTGTAACCTACAACTGCCAAGTCTATCCTTAAGCCCTGCCTAGGAGCTCGGTGGGGCTGTTGGCAGCTGGTTGCATGAGCTAGATTTTGCTCAAGGTAAATTTTGTTTCCCCAAAAGAATACTGCTGATTTCCCTCCATTCAGACTTTCTAAATTTGACACAGATGCAAGGAGTGTAATTATTGTGGGATGGCTGCCATGGAGGATGGATGCCATATTTTGGTATATATTTGTCAAATTAAATGTTGCACTTGCTTCTGCTGTTTTTTGTGGCCTTCTTTGTGGTCCAATCCCCAAATACTTGAGCTAATGTGTTTGCTGGCAGGAATGCCTTTGGGAAAAGTTACCATGAGTGATTATTTGCAGGAAGTAAATGTGTCAATTTGCAAGTGTGAAAATTGTCATCAGCAATCCAGGTCTGTGGGTGTATTTCATCCACTTGGGGTCCAGTAACAATCCCATCTGATGCTGGCAGCCAGTCCAAACTGAATGATAAAAATCAGAGTATACCTGCTTGCAATGAATCCAGTTGAGTAAATGTTAACTGTGTCTTTTGTGTGTCAGGAAAGGAGAAGGAAGGAATGAAAGAAATGATTGCGTTTGCTTCATGTGAGAAGTGGCTATGGTCACCTTGTACTCACTCATTATAGTTACTTTATACTACTTTGATGCCCACATATCTCATCTGGATGCAAAGGAGCCACATCACAGGATGGACAATTGGGTTCAGAATCCAGTTAATAGCATCATGGCAGATGATTTCCCAGTCTGTTTTATTATAGCAAGTGAAGACTGTCTCCATTGCATGAATTCTTGGAACTTGTCACTTCTAATACACCATTAATTTGTCAGTTGCCCAAAGCATGAAGGTGACTGCTCTCTGTGGTGTGCCAGTGAACTGTTCCCAGATCTGTTCTTTTTTTCTTCTCCATACTCATTAACTGAGGGGCAAAAAGGGTTGTGGGGCAAATGCATTACACTGGTAGTTTAATGAGTTTGTTGACTTCTATTTCATAGTGCAGATGAATTGATTTAGAGAATATTTCAAGAGGGAGAAGTGTGCCTGGTGGCTTTAGTGCTTCCACACAGGGAACAATTTCTTTCTTCTTCTCCAGGGAAGTTAATCCTACAGCCAGCCAGCTAAGCTCATGGTGAGAAACACAAGTGATGATTTCACTTAATGTTTTGATCATCTCAAAAGTTACTCATTCCTGTGGGATCATTTGGTCTGTTTAAACTGGGAATAGCAAAGGAAAAGCTGATCTTTAATCGAAGAACATAGATGCTGCTGGTTGTACTTATGTACCATAGCTTGGGGTTTGTTTATGTGTGTGTCTGTCTGCCTCTTGTATTGAAAGCTGGTATGAGATGCTTATGATAGCTGAGGTATCAGGAGTATTGGCACAGTTGTTTGGTACAATAGCATCTCTCTTCCACTCATCTAATGCTTAAGGCTGTATCTTTTAGGATCTCAGCTCTTCCCTTGTCTGCTGTTGTTAATGCTGAGCAGTTCTTTCTTTCCAAGTCCTTTGCATACATGAAGTGAGGCAGAGGGAATTACTTGAGGATGACCAGATGTCTGGATTTGGCCGCGGTAGCCACAGAATATGGGTTCCTGTCTTCCTGCCAAAGGTTTCTGTAAGACACATTCATTCATGATTTTGGTTTTGGCCACAGGATTTTCTTTGTTTCCCTTTCTGATTATGACTCTTTACCTATTTCTAAGCTGTGGCACTAGACCCAGAGACCAGTGACACTCACTAATAGGAAAACCTGGTATGAGCTCAGTGTCTGCTGCTGTCTGGTGAATATGTATCTCAGCATCTGGAGAGTTTTTGAATGTGAATTCTACCAGGTAAATAATGCTGTAAATGATTTGATCCTCTTTTACTGGATTGTGCAGAAGCAGGACATGACGTCTTTTGCCTGCTATTGGCACAGGCTGAGTTTTACCTGCTGAGAATAACATGGGTGACACACTGGTAAAGCTGTGGGATAACAGGAATAGGAGCGCTCATACTAATCTTGCAGGATATTTTCTCCCAGCATTCCCAGACCTGTCAGTAGTCCCACTTCAGGCTGAAAGTATGTGTGTTCTCTTTGAGGATGAAGGACCTAATTAGAACTGACTCCTTGTGGTGCAGAAAAGCAATGCCAGCCTCTGCAGCACACCATCCTGCTGGTAGCAAAGATGCTGGCAGCGGCTCAGCAAGTGCAGCATGGTGCCTGTGCTCCCACCCAGGGTGAGCTGCACTCCCCACTGCTGCTCTCACCTGTGTTGAGTGTCCCGCCGCTGGAAACCAGCCCTTCCGACACTGAGAGCATCAGGACTTACTGCTGAGATGGCCTTGACCAGTTGCACCAGTCATTGCATGGGCTGGGGTTGGGACACAGCACTGCAGGAGGGTGCAGAATAGATGCAACCAGGTACCTGCTGTTCAAGCGGAGCCTGGGTCCATCCTGGATCTCTTCAGGTGTATCCCTAGTTCTGCTGGAGTGGGGTCTTACATAAGGATAGTAAGAAAGGGACAGCATTTCCCAGTGTCACTTACTTCTGCCTTTCCATTTTTTACTTTCTAATAAGCCCATAGTGTATCCCTGCCCTTCTTTTGTGAGCTCAGACTCTCCCAGCACCTCCCTGCCAGCAGAACACGTGCCTACACAGGGAGTAAGGAGGGAACCTGAGCGAGCCTGACCCTCTGCAGAGACACAAGGGTGTCCTGCGTCCATGTGGGGTGTCCATGGTGTTACCCCATGAAGCCCTGCCCCTTGATTCAGGTCACTTCCTGGGGAGGAGGATTCTGACATACGAACCAGTAAAGTTTATTAAATTGCTGTAAAACTGTTGGGCAACAGAAGCCCAGGAGACTTCAGCTCATCCTTGTCCCTGCAGTGTGAGATACAAACCAGACTTTGTTCCACTTGTTGGGCACGTAGAGACCAGAATTCCTGAGTGTGAATTGTGCTGGACTGCTTTGGAGAGCTGCTGCTTCTGGGAGTAAATGATACCAAGACACTAAATTCTTTTCAGTGTCTATTCAGTGTGACACCAGTGCTGGCACTAGGGTTGTCTGCATGTTGCTTCTCCCACCATCTGCTTTTTCACTCTACTTTTTGCAGTCCAAAAGCCGCCAGTGTTGCTGCTGATTGGAACAGAACAAAATGCAGAGACCCATCAGAGACTTAAGATCATTTAGGGGGAGGGAAAATAAAAAGGAGAAACAAAACCCTGGAATAAGCGTCACTGCTTGTGGGAGATGAAATCACAAGCCAGGCTCGCCACTGGGTCATGCCCACCTCCACACTCTCTGCAGGGATTTCAGTCCATGCTCTGTGCTGGATGGAGAGAGAAATGAAAAAAGTGTCTGCTTGTGAGGAAGTTTAAACTACCGTGCTCTTCTGAAAAGGCCCATATCGGGTGATAAGGTAACATTTCCATAAGGCATGGCATTCCAGGGTGTCTCCAAGGTGAAAAGTCAGTGACAATAATATCCATTCTTCTAGGGAAGGACTGAGATTCCTTTCTTGCCTGATGCATATGGTTTTGGTTTCTGGATGTCTGTCTACTTAATCTGTTCTCATTGCTGTAGTAGCACCCACAGCCAAAGCATTTGATATCTCTCTTGACACCATGCCTTGAAATGGTAATTTGTTCCTCAGGCCTCAAAGAAGGCAGGACCTGGATGCTTTCCTCATCCCACTGTTCTGGGGCCAGCCTGTCTTGCTGGCATTAGAGAGGACTTTATCCCCTATACTTCTAGCCCAGCACTGCTGATGGGTATCTGAGCCTGACACAACAGCCTCAGCTCTGCGGGAAAGTTGTCCTTGAAGTTCTTACAGGGATCTCACTGATGGTGACAGTTTTGAAGGCTGCTCTTCATGTAAATGCTGCTGCCCAAGGAAAGAGAAAACAGCCCCCTGCCTTTTCTGTGGGCCATGCTGAAAAACTTGGAGCCATTTCCTAGCTTGTAAAATGAGAGGTTGATCTACAGCAGTTTTTGAATTGCTACAGCATGCTTCTCTGACTCTGGATGAGCTTCCACATCTTGAGGGTACAATAAACCTTTTTGCTAGCCTCTTCAGGCACTCTAGAGCAGTTAAGAACTTTGGTTGGATGAGAAGAGCTGGGGATTAGGCAGACAAGTGAACGTGTGTGAGACTGCAAAGAAAACCAAACAGGAGCACACTTTTGAGGATGTACCCAGTATTTTTGCTGAAGCTCTGGTGCTGAGGAAGAGGGAGGACAAGGGAGGAGCTGGGTGGATAGTTGGACAAAGAGATCTCCATGTATTCCAAGTGCTTTGAGGGTGAATGAAAATCTTCAGAGGAATGCACTGTGCACTCGGCATGGTTATGAGATAAAGCACATCTATCTGTTGTGGCTATGTGAGCAGAATAAGCACCAGCTGACCAGATGCCAGTATCTGAGTAGCGTCAGTAAAACATCAATTAATCTTAAAGTGCTTATTTTAAAGCTAACAATTAATCTTAAAGTGCTTATTTTAAAGCTTTCCCACCCATGCACACCTGCTGATTCTCTATAGCAGCCTCTTGAATTTCTGATGTGTTGGATGCCATAGAGATTGTCACAGAAAAGACTAGTAGTCAAGAGCTAAAAAAGAAACAAACCCTATTTGTTCCCTCTGTGTCTGTCTCCTGCTTTCCCTGTCTGTATGTCTGCCAAAACAGACAGTATTCATTTCACACCCAAGTGAGCTGGGGCTTTGTGAGATGTACCTGTGCACTGCAAAACATGACAGACAGCAGACATGCACAGTCCTACAGGGGCTGATCCAAAGGCTGCTCAGGTCAGCAGGATGCTCTTTGCCACCTGCAGTGGCTTTTGAACTGATTCTGTATTTAGTGTGCTTCAAATTAGTGATTTGCTGTAGGGCCTCAATGCATTGAGCTGGAGTTATATGGATCTCTTTTACTGCGGCTTGGTGCAACAGGATACAATTTCCTGTAGGATATCCACATACTGTATAATGCCAATTAAACCTCTTTTCTGTTGCTGACAGATATGACTAATAGCAGCGCAGGCTCTGCTGGTTACCGAGGGTGCACACTGTTCCTGCTGTACTGGTCTTCAGAACCAGCCATGTATTCTGTAACTCCTGTGCTATCTACAGAATTATCAATCAAACCAAATGACCAGACAAGTTGATGGTGTGACTCTGGTGCCATGCAGATCTACCCCAGAGCTCTGTGTGGAGAACCCCAGTTAGGTCTAGTCCCCACTGAGGGGCAAGTCCCTCCCAGGATAGAGAAGAGACATGAGGAGTGGTTACTACATAAGCTGTAGGAGGACATAGATGTTGAGGTCACCTGCTTGAAGGTGGGGTGGAGTCTTACCCCCGTGCTTCTGGCTGTTAAGAGGCTGAGTTTCTGGGCCGTGTTGGAACTGGACAATCTATACATCCATTTGGACATTCCCACACTTACAGGTGCTTGCTCGGTACAATGCTTTGAGCTTGGGTTTGCCTGCTGTACCAGTGCTTCTGACAGACTGCTGAGGTTTTCTGGTGTAATGGATGCAGATAACAGAGAAATTCACTGTAGCCCACTATTGCTTTCTGTTGCAGGAATGATGAATGACAAATTATTCCTTCCTGTGGGGGTTTTAGGTGCTGTTATTACAAGGCTCTTCTATCAGCCCCGCAATGCTAAGCTGATTTGGCACCTTGCAGCAGGAGGTGCTTAGAGGCTGTGGGGGTGATGCTGAGCAGATGTGGGACACATCTGGGGAAAGGTCTTGGAAATCTTCGTGGATGAAAGTCAGTATCAGTGGCACTTGATTAACTCCCAGTGACCTTTTACCAAAGCATACACAAAGCTGAAAGTCAGCTCTGTTGTCGTTGTTGCTGATCCACCAGGAATGTTAACAAAGCTGCCTGAGTGTGGGTTAGGAGGAATATGTTCTTTTGCTCATGTTCACAGCCATATGCATGCACTAAATGCCCCCGGTCTGCCTGTTATGCACCAGAGGAATGCACCCTTTCACACTGATGCAACTGCATGCATAGGCATCCAGTCTCCTGTGTGGTAATTCTACTGCACATAGGCAGTTCTTGGTTTCCCCGTCAGCAGGCAACATGAATCCCTTCCACCCTCTGCACACAAGCTCTGCACACCCCTGAACAAGAGCTACAAATCACAAGTAGTACATAAATAAATAAGATGGAGACAGCAACCTCCTCAGAGTTCTGCCTTGCATAGTGCCAGAACAAACCGGTCCTCTAAAGAAACCTCTGCCATTTAGCTCAGCTTGGGTACATTTTTCTTTCATTTAAAAGAGCACTCTTATAAGCATCACTTCAGCTCTGGGGAGTCATGCCAAGGATAACTCAGCATTGTCCTGCCTCTGTTCACATCTCAGCCTGCCTCCCTGCTTTTCCTGAAGCTCACCGGGTCCTGCAGTGAGGAGATGCTCAGTCTCTCACGGAACAGCATGCTTTGCCCTGTGCCAGGTAGATGGCTTTGGTTCAGCATGGCCTTGGGCAGGGCTCTTGGGTCTAACTACTTGTACCTTGACTTACTTGCTGTGTCTCAACTGACCTGGCAAATCCTCCTTCTTCCTGAAAATCATTTCACTCAGAAATAAAGAAAACACAGAACTGTGTGTTAGTTTATGCTAAAGAGAAGATCCAAGTGGTATACAGTGTACTGTTGTTTCATGCACTGATCTCAAAGGACTTCAGTAAGGAAAGCAAATATCGTGAGCTTTTCTTTATTGACAGGGATGTGGTGGAACTTGCTCAAGGTCCAGACCTGGGATGGGAGCCCACCTTCTTGTAGGAGAGGCAGAGGGGACCCTCCAACACACTGTTCCTCCTGTTCAGAGCTAAGCAGTTTGAGATATGTGTTTTTCTGGAGGCATTTGCTAACCCCTATGAGACAGATCTACAGCCTTTCTCCATCTGTGTCTGGCAGAAGGTTAACCAAAGCTGCAAAAGTCCCTTCCTGCCTGCACACCATCTCATCTCTGTCTCACAGCTGTGTGTGGAGGTTTGCTCTGGTTGGTGTTCCCAGCTCCTCCTGTACGGAGTGCTTCTGCAGCTTGCTGAGCTGCAGCTGAGAGTAACACAAAGAGATGCCTGCGGGGAGAAGCCCTGTGAAGAGCAGTTTCTAAACTCTTCAAAGACAATTTTCAGGTGTAGCTGGTGGGCTTGGATGGCCTATAGGCATCTGGAGTGGGTGTTAGTGCAGGGTTTCATAGTGTCATGTGTACTTCAAGTTCCCACAGCTGCGAGTTCATTGTCTCTCTAAGCAGAGCCTGCCTTTCTAAGGAGAAACTCCTGCATCTAACTAAGACTAGGGTCATCTGGCATTAGCCTGCTTGCCTCAGCCAAGATATGCAAAGTGATGGCTAATCCATTTGGGCAGCATTTTTACATGTCAGTGATGGATTTAGCTGGCCAGGAAGAGAAGTTCTGAATATGCCAGTGCAGCTCTTCAATAAGCACATATCCAGAGATATCCATTCTTTTCACAGCAGGGCAGAAAGACTGCTTTATTATTCACTGGCCGGGGGGGAGAAGAGGTGGAAGGGAATAAAATGAAGGCTATTTTATTGCAATGGCTCTGGAAGCAGATGAATAACCTGGCTTGGGCAGGGCAGAGCCATCCCACAGAGTGGCAAGTGGCGTACACTGAGAGAGGTCCCTCCTGTTGCAGAAACATCTCCTGCTGCTTCCTTGCACACAACACAAGTGATGTATGCTATCTGTGTATGAACACCAAACACCACAGCACCAGCTTTGTATGAGATTAAAGCCTCCCTCTAGTAAATACCTTTGCTTTTAACATTTGCAGCTAAAATTTATTGTCTGTATCACAGGTGCTTTTGAAGTCATTGGTCACCTTTGAGGCCCCACTGTACTGAACATCTACGCAGGCTTTGCAAGAGGTACTTGGTGTCCTGGGGAATGTATATCCTAAATTAGTGTCCTGGGTTCAGCAGTAGCAGTCATTTTTCTCCTTAGTAGCTGCTGCAGTGCTGTGTTTTGACTTTCAGCCTGGGAATAGCACTGATACCACCGATGATTTCAGCTGCTGCTTAGAATGTTTGGTCTGACCAAGGACTTCATGAGCCTCATGCTCTGCCAGGGAGGAGGGGAAGCCGGGAGGAAGCAGAGCCGGGACACCTGACCCAAACTGACCAAAGAGGTATTCCATACCACAGAACATCATGCCCAGTACAGGAACTGGGGGCAGTTACCCAGAAGGCTCAGACCACTGCTTGGGTCGGGCTGGGTGTCAGTCGGTGGGTGGTGGGCCATTGTATTCTCTTCCCTTGTTATTTCCCTTGTCATTATTATTATTGGTGGCAGTAGCAGTGGTTTGTGTTATACCTTTGCTACTGGACTGTGCTTACCTCAACCCCTGGGAGTTAAATTCTTTCAGTTCTCCTCCCCATCCCTCCGGGAGAGAGGGGGATGGAAAGAAGGGGAGTGAGAGAGATGCTGCGTGGCTGACTTGAGCTTAAGTCATGGCAATTAGCAAGAGGGACAAAGGATGGGGGAAAGAAAGGGCAAGGTAGCGATGAGAATCTTAAACACAGAAAAATTAATCAACAGATCTGGGGTCACATGAAGGGGTGTTGGAGCCAGTTTAGCTATTCCATTTCAGCCACATCTTCACTGCTCCCTCTGTTCTGTGGGGACACTCTGATTTCCTGGTGTGAGGAGTGTACAAGAACCCATTCCTGTCCCTGCAAAGGGTATTTTGTTGTTCAGGTTGGGGATTATAGACTAGGCTTTTGCTTTTCACCGCCAAGGCTTTGAGGAGGTTTTTTTCTTCTGCAGAAAATGTCTAAAGCAGGTGTTTGTGATTCTTAAAACATCCAAGGTAATCCTCAAGCACTCCAAACCCACGCATCAAAGCCTATGGGCTTCTCTTCTCAGTCAAGGATTATAATAGTCTACTGTGCCCGCAGAATGGGAGACACAGCTTTTAGGTCTCTGCTGGCTGAGTACACTTTGTGCATTACGGTCAATCTTGTTCCTTTAACCTGGACAGAGTGGCAGCTGCATGGAAAGGATGGAGCCCTCTCCTAGCCGGGCACAGGCATGCCCTTACCTCCTTGCCCAACTTCCCAGGGCAAAGGCAACCACAAAGAGAAACTACAGTGGGGTCTGATCCCATGGATGATCCTACTGCTTGGTGCTTTGGTGCTGGTTGTTTTCTCTTAGAGGTTATTCAGGTTTTAGCTCCATCCATTGATTAAGAATAGGGTGAATTAAAGCTCCTCTCTTGCTAAGGCGCCACAGTGTGGCAGCATTGGATGTCTCCTTCAGCGTGTGTTCTGCAGGCTGGCCAAAAGCAGATCTTTTCAAAGATAGGTTCCAAATCCAGGAAGAATTTTTAGACAGCAGCAAGCAAAACAAGCCCCAGCAGCTTACAAAAATGGTTCTTCTTTAATTAGCTAAACTAAATTGTAACCAGCCCACCAGCCAACAGTGGTTAATTGTGAATGGGAAACTGCTTTTACTATTTTTGGTCCATCAAAAAAAGCTAGGGACACGATGATGTTTTAATGTAGCCAGATGGCCAAAGCTGCTGTACTGAAATCCAGCCATGAAGAAGAAGGCTGGAACAACACAGGAAGCTTCAGCACAAGCTGCCCTTAGACAGAAGAAATGTACCATTTTCTGCTATTCTGAGCCTGCAAAGCTTTGGAAATTCCACCTCATGTTATATTGTTTTTCACTGTTTCTAGTGGGACGTGGGGTAGACCTCATATTTGAGTACTGCAAGTCCTAGCAAATGGAGTACTTTGTCATTCATGAGATCGCAGACTGGTTTGAATTGGAAGTGATCTTAAAGCTCACCCAGTTCCCACCCACTGACATGGGCAGGGACGTCTTCCACTAGACCAGGTTGCTTCAAGCCCCATCCAACCTCATTAAGATCATTTGATATCTTGACTGTTATTAGTGTAGACAACTGAAAATCACATTTCCTGGGATCAAAGGGTAAAAAATGGTTTGGGTGGTTTCGTTTTGGTTTTTAGTGTAAAATGGTACATACAACTGCATTGAGTCCAGTGGAAATCAACCTATTTTTTTTGCTTAGAGACTTGTCCCTGTAGTTGAGCTTTGGTAAGCTCAGTTTGCATGAAATAAGGGATTCATTGCCTCAGTTGAAAACACAGGATAGGCAGGCTCTGGGCAAAATGAGACATGTATTTCTTCCAGAGATCTCAGCCTGAACTGGAACATACTTCTGTGTCAGTCATGGTTTCCCTGCATGGTTTGGCCAATATCCTTCATAGCCAGATTTACTTTTCCATGTGCCACCTGCACGTTTCAGCCAGGGCCAGGCAGGACCCCACCAATGCTCCACTTGTGCCTTACCCCCCTCCAGGGTTTGCCAAATGTTGCCAAAGTATCTGAATATTTTGGCAATACACAAGACAAGGATGAAACCCACAAAACTCTTTTCCTCCCTTGACTTGAGTGGAGATCCTGTTCTCATTTGAAGCCGAGTTCAGTATCAAAGCTCTCCTTGTGCACTTCCAGGACAAGAGGTTGTTCTGGGAGGGCTGCTGGGTCAGTGGCTGCTGGGGCTCATAGCATGCTGTGTCTTGCTGCCATTGCTTGTTGCCCTTGGTGCTGAGCTCCTTCAGTCCCTGTTCTGGATACAGAACAGAAAGTTGCCTCCAAGCGTGCCAGAGAATACCAGTGACTCACCAACTCACAGAGACATTTTGGATGCAACAACTGTGGTTGTAAATTGCTCATAGTTAATGAATTAATTATGTTACACTCTCTTTGAGTAAACCATAAACTAAACAAGTGATCACCTGGCAATGTGTGTTTCCCTTAGCATTTCCACCAAACACAAACACTTTAGAAGCCAGAGAGCACTACTGCTGCCTTGCGTGCTCAGATTCGTGCACCAGGTTGAGTAACTGAAAGCAATCAAGGTTTCTTGTAAAAGATACCTTGGAAGGAGTGTTGCTACACTGCTTCCCAAAGCATGTGGATACCTCCCTCCTTTTTGTTATTGTTGTTTCTCTTTTTGAGCCACAGTGATTAAGAATTAGAAATCTTTGTCATCATATTTGATCCTTTCAGGGCTCAAAGAACTCCCTTACTGATGCCTGTACTGAAGTACTGGCATTTGCCTTCCTTTCCCACAAAGATTAATTTACTTTTAGGGATCTGTCCATTAGTGAGTGGCACATCCAAAAAAAACAGGTTTTGGTTGGTTTGTGACTGGAATCACTGTTGGTGCCAGTGAATTAACCCTGTTATAGGAGTTTCAGGGTGCCTGTGTGAAACGAGTAATACCACAATCAGCCAGGACAGTAGCTGCAGTCAGAGTTACTATGGCAAATCCCATCCTGTCTGGCTCTGGTCAAAGGATGTTTCACTCTGTTGTTGAGGCTGGTTATTTCACTGATTTTTGAATGTATTTGCTCTTACCGTGTTATGTTATTATCTTTCTAGACAGCTTTAAACTAGTAACAGCAGCTACTTGACATGTAATTAAATCTAATAACAGTTAAAATTATGCATGATTGAGTGTTTTGGGTTTTGAAACTGAATTTATGATATTTGCACTTTCTTTTGTGGCCAAAACATGAGCTCTTCTCACAGCCTGATGGCTTTCCAGGTGATGAGCATTTGGGAAGACTGGATTTAGCAGCAAGCCTTCAGGGTGCATATAAAACTGACTGTTTTGGCTGGTGAACTCCCTGATCTGTAACTATGTTGGATGGGGTGTTTGTTCCTGGGAAAGCAGACTAAAAACAAGCCAAGCTTTCTCCTAAAATGCATACAGCACCTACTGCATTTGGCCAACTGCTGCTGTTTGGCCTTACAGCTGCTTGTGGTAGTCACACACATGTTTGATTTATGTGCTTTATCCTGTAGCATCCAGACCTGTAGCATTTTTGGTTGGTACCTGCTTGAAGTGTACACCAAGTGAAGTGGAGTAGCTTTGATCACAGCGCGGGACAGTCTGATGTTGTACTTCAGTAACAGGAGAGGTGATAAACTGAGGACAAGATTTCTGTTTTAAACCCAAAGTGGTTGGATTGGGTTGAACCGAACTTGCTCTTTGTACCTTTCTGTACAACTGGCATGTTGCTTCTTGCATTGCTGCTGAGCATGAAGCTGGGGATTGCTTAGAGTTCTGAGATCTCTTTCCTGAGGAATAAAAGTTAGTGAAGGGTCCATCACTGTGTATGTAAAACTAAGATTAATTTCCCCTCACGTATGTGTGTTTATTAATACCAGCAATGGATTTGTCTGCTGCTTGCACTCATTCAACAATGTGAGATATTTTCTGCAACGTTTGCAGTTAGAGGTGTAGTACTCCACTGAAAAACTGGGAATCAGCAACAAATTGCCTGCTTTTGCTTTGCCTCTCCTTTTCCAGCTTTGAAATATGTCTCTAAATGCTTCTGAATTCTCACAGTATAATTTGTTCTCTGCTATTACACTGCCTCCTTGATTACCTTGATTCCACCGTGCTTCTGATGTGCCTAAATCAGTCTCCTTAACTGCAAATCAGGTGTAAGCGGGACTTAAAGTTGCAAAAGTGATCTGAATCACTTAGAACTGACACTTTGTTCAGGATATGACAGTTTGTGCAATAAACAGATAGCACAAATCCCCATGCAGAGCTGGCCTGGATCCAGGCGTGCACAGGACAACATTGAGTGTTCCTAGCTGTCCATTTAAAGTAAAGCTAGTCAAATACAAGGGAGAGTTTGACGCTTTTCTTTCAATGAATTCTTCTCTTTTGCACTGGAGGCAGCTGGAGTTTGAGCTGGAGAAAAAGCAATGGCTGAGTGAGGCTTGATCATGTATGTTGAGAAGAAGGAAAAAAAGCCAGTGTGCATGGAGCAGCTCCACTGGGCACTGCATGGAGGGGTGCTCAGGCATGCCCCAGGCCTGCTCAGGTGTGCCACTTCTGTGTAGGCATCCCAGTGTGGCCGTCATGGAAGATGCAAATCACTTCGGCAAGAGGAATGTTTTTTTCTAGGCAGCTCTGCCAAGATGTGGATTTGCTCTCCAAAATCTGTTCAGCCTTTGCCCTCTCCTTTTAATGCCCTCAGGCAAATATTGAAATGAGAAGTTGCCAAGCAGGCATCCTAGAGAAATGAAAGGAGATGACCTGCTGATCTGGAAATCCCACCGTCTCAACCTGGTCCA
This sequence comes from Psilopsiagon aymara, assembly GCA_024733675.1. NCBI lineage: Eukaryota > Metazoa > Chordata > Aves > Psittaciformes > Psittacidae > Psilopsiagon > Psilopsiagon aymara. The sequence goes on along the minus strand of JANRGW010046066.1, from coordinate 3,750 downwards.
TGTATTTAACCAGTAACGTGGAGCTAAAAAGCTCCTCATATCCCTGCTCATCACCCAGCCACTTCTTGCCTCTCTTGTAGCTGTAAGTGAAAGAAAACTGTGCATGGTGGTTTATTGCCCAGATCCTCTTCTGGGAGCATGTGCCAAGGTTTCCCTGTCTGGTTAGAAAGAGGCTGAAGAATTGGTGGCTGGAGATGTCCCAGTGGGGGACACTTGCATAGGAGAAAAGAGTGGTCCAAAGCAGCCTCGCCTTGTGCCCTTGCAATTGCTGGGTTGCAGGAGCAACATAGGGGCTCAAATCAGATATAGAATAAATCGGGCTCCATCAGTGAGCAAGGAGGAAAGTTTGTGCCTGTGATTGCTGCAACTCTGCATGTGGGAACTGGGCAGAGAGTGGAGCACTGCATCACTCCCCATTGTGGGTGCTCATCCCATCCAGGCAGGTTTTGGGCAGAGGGATGCTCAGGGCAGTAAGCAGCTGCTCTCTGCTCTGCTAGTTGGACCATAGGACTTTCTGTAAGTCCTGTGGTTTGGACAAAATGGAAAGAAGCTTTCTTAATTTCAGTATAAGCAAACCAATGAGTAAAACTTCATCTTGAAGTGAGAAATTGTGCTGGTTTGCCTCCTAAAGGCTGAAATGAGACAATTCAGTGATGGGAAAAAAAAAAAAAAAAAAAAGAATTTCCAGAAGGATTCTTAAATTTCTGGGTGGATTTGCAATAGTTTGGCTAAACACAAACGTCACCCTTCTCTGGCAAAGGCACTATCCAGCTGGAAACAGTGCCTGGCCCCAGCTGTAGTCTGCTGCCTGTTTCAGCCACCAGAGTGGGTACCTAGCTTTTCCTAGCTTGTAGGAGCATCAAAGGAGTTAGCATCTCTGACCTGGTCCTTTTTGGACACCCTGCCATGGTGTATTTACAACTCTACTTCCTTTGAGTCACGAAGCATTGCTCAATGCTCCCTGGTTTAAATTAGCAGAACAAAATAATTGGAGTTTTGACCTGTGCTCCGTAGAGTTCAGCTGGTGAAATCCAGGCTGCGGGGCACTGCATGTCTGAGAGATGGGTAGATTTAAGACTTTAGTGGCTCCTGGCCTCACCCCACAGAGAAGGAAGATTTAACAAACAGGGTGCAAATGCAGGAGCATGGTCTGAGGTATGTAAGCACATGGTCATGTGTATGCACACATCACTTTCACACCTGTTTCAAAGCTGCCTTTTGGATCTTTGACTGATGATATGCTTCTGCACAGAGGAATAAATAGGCACAATGACTATTTTGTAACTGTTATTAGCCAGGCAATTAATGCATGTCTTGGAAGAGGCTGTTCTGACTTTGCACCTAGTTGGCTGCTCTGGCTCCTTCATTTACCTCCAGCAGGCTCTCGTGGTTGAGTTGCAGTTTGGTTTCAGGTAGAGGGAAGCTAATACTAATATTTGCTATTCGAGTGTGGCTGTTGCCCTGTAAAGTTAGTTGGGATGCAGAGCTGGGGCACATGCTGCATGTGAACTCCTCAGAGCCTTGCTTTCACTTGTATATAATATTCCTTTCTTGTTGCCTGTGCTGAGTGCTGATGGATGCAAGTGTTTGAAGTAGCAAAACCAAATCCCAGCCTGGGGTGGAAATTGAAAAGCTTGAATGAAGCATCTCATCATTCAAAGCTGACCCAGGACTGATGGAAACATCACCTGCAACCCTTCCCTGGCTTGCAGGTGTCATCTTTTCTCTTGGCTTTGTTATTTGATAAACACACTGCATGCCACTGCCGAGAGCACAGCAGAAGCTTCAAAGGAGGAATGGGAGTGCAGCCTAGGGCTGAGGCTGTGTGTCCCTCCTGGGAGCCCTCGCACCCTGCCTGGAGCTGTCTCACCTCCCAGGGCATGGCAGGACTCTGGCATGGCCTCACTTGTAGAGCACATTGTTGTGCTGCTTTCAGGGTGCTTGTGGCACCTAAAGAGCCACAGTAGGCTTTTCGCAAATGGTTCATGTGAGATGTGTTGGCTGCGGTGGAGAAGTTCATCAGAGTAGGACTAAAGGGGTTGGGCTGGTTAACTCCTAAGACCTGTATCTTTTAGTAACTCTTACGCAATATCAGCATGTGTGTGTAAAGCCTGCATGAGTTGAGATTTGCAAACTGCCCTCTCATTTAGACTGCCTGATTTTAGGAGAGATGGACTGTGCTTGCTAAAGGATCAACCTGCAGTAGCTTTCATTCACAATCATGGGAACTAGTCGTGCTGGGCTTGAGCTTTTTTGGCTACTTCTGAGCAAGGAGAAGTTGAAATTGCAGTTTCCAAAAAAACAGGAGGCCAGACTTTACATTTTGATCCATGATAAACATCTAAGTGGAAAATGGGTTCATGGATATAGCCAGCCTCTTCACCTCTCATCCATGGCCTCCGTCTTACCTTAAGTGGGGTGAACGATGCTTTACTCTTTCTAATGGGCTTGGACTAGTGTGTCTGCAGTCTGAGGAGGCTCTGAAAACTAGCAAGTACTGTCAGCATAGAAATAGCTAAATATAATTCAGTATTTCTGCTCCTCTGGAAACAGGAAGGGGCTAATCCTGAAGTAGGACTTGCTAGTCAGTATATGGCGCTGAAAGCAGTGAGCAGGTAAGGTGCCATGCCCTGTATTACCACTGTTGATGGTATGCGTGGGAGCAGTTGGGAACACAAAGTGAGGGTCTTCCATTTCTGCAGCAGTTCAATGTTTAAACTTCATGCACGAGAGTCCTCTTTCATGACATGTGTCGTCTCCCACACACATAACAAACTTTAAGCCATGCATGCAAGAGGCAATTTCTTTTCCAAGCATGTCACCCAGGGAGGCTGGAGGCAGAGCTCTCACTGTCCCCATGAGCAAGGAGCATTTAAATGCCTTGAAGAGGCATAGGTGGTTAAAACCTAAATTCAGTTTCTGGAGAAGCACACAGAGTTCCCTGCCTAATGGCTGACATATCACCATGCAGTTCTGTATCTACTGAGCATTAATTTGCTTCTAATTCTGTAATGTGTTAGAGCTGTGTTGGCATTGCATCCTTGGATCCTTGCTAATGAGGTAACGGGGCTAATGCAAGCACAGGACTCCTGTACGGATGTTGGCAGCATCCCAGAGAGGGTTCTTTTAGACTCACTGGAGAAGTCACAGACTTGGAGGATATATTTACACTATGACACTTTATCATCAGTGAAAGCTGGGACAGGCAAAGTGTTCTTGGTGTAGGCAGGACAGCATTCACATTTTTTAGCAGCAAAGCAAGATCATTTCCTGTGGAAGGAACAAGTGATCTCACAGAATGGGAACTGGCTCTTTGTAACTTGCAATATTAGGGACTTCAGATAGTGTAGCTTTGCCCATTGAAAATCGCATCTCTTCATCCCCTGCCCCACCTCCCCCCCTGTAGCTTCCTCTTGGCTTTCACGATATAGGTCTGGTGCCTCAGGCTGGATGTTGCAGTTGGGGGATGGATGCCCTGACAGTAATATCAGAGATTCCCTATTCCTCCTTGGAGGAGGGCAGAGGGCAGGTACACTTGTCCAGCACAGATGATGTTCCCCTACATGGCTGCTCATATGTTTGGGGTCAGTGCATTAGGGCATGATGAGTGCATGATGAGCAGAAAACAGCATTCTCCTCGCAACCAGCACGGTGTTTTAGCGAAAAACACGTTCCCCAAGCAGATGCCACATTCTCCACAACCGAGCACATTTTCCACAATACTCAACATTCCCCTAGCAGAAAACAGCA
>JANRGW010046065.1:0-11842 GCA_024733675.1 Psilopsiagon aymara | reverse complement strand
AGCATTCACAGCTTCCCTGGGCAACCCATTCCAGTGCCTCACCACCCTTACACTAAAGAATTTCTTCTTCATATCCAGTCTAAACTTCCCCTGTTTAAGCAGCTCATGTACTTTTACTGACTACGAGTATTTTGGTTATTACTGCCTGTTTGGGCTCTTAGGTCACATGACTGGTCTCACCGGTGATTCGGGGAAAACTCTGGGAACAAACTCGCCAACAAAGTTTTCTAGTTGTCAAGCAGGTATTCTTTATTGCTGCACCAGGAGACACGGGGGATAGCTCCTCCTAATCTGCATCGCAGTATTGCCACACAAGCCATCCTTATATAGTCACTTGTGTATACATACATACATATTCATGAGGCTACACATGAGTTACACCATTTTCCAGAAATTTTCCCGCATACATACAAAATGTGATGGTGGTCTTTGAGAGTCATTTACTTCTTCCAACAATCTTCATGCTGGCAGTCTGTGAAGCAGCAGCTTAATTAACATTACAGACACGGCAATCATCCTGCCCTTCTACTTATCAGTCAGTTTAACTGCTCCTGTCCAGGACATTTGCTAGTCAGGGATACTTCCCAGTAGATGTTTACACCAATTTATTGGGTTCATTAACATAGCAATCATCCTGTTCCTCCACCCATCACCTAGTTTAACTGTGCCCATCCCCAGGTTCTGTTTTTCTATTTTATTCTTCTTACACTTTTTGTACTAAGGTCCTAAGGACCTGAAACTACCTTTAAGCTCCCCCATTACAAAGCCATCAGACTTAACCTTACTTAGAACTGATTGTATTTCCTACTTTTCTGCCTCCTCCTTTCACCTGCCAGGTCCAGGTGCACTAACTGCCCCGGGACCCTCAAGTCCTGGCCTCAGCCTGTGTACCTGGTTCCTATCTTGTTTCTGAAATATTTTTTTTGATTTTTTGAATTGACCTTTGACATAACTTCTTGCCTCACTTTTTACCTGGCACCTAGCGCTATCATTAGTCTGCTTTCAAGCCATTGGCCTTTTCTTGTGCACTCACTGAGTTGAAACGTCATGTATGTAAGAGCTCTCAGGTATCCCTCTGCACTACAGAAGGGAATTCAGTATTTAGAAATTTTCGTCAACTCTGGCATTGCTCATGGTCATTCTCTTATTCTTGAATTAAAAGAAACCAACTGCAAAACTGAGTCCTGCTTGGGTGGCATGAGATGAAAGTTGAACAATGACCAGAGGACAGCATATTGGATTCAGCATGGTGGCTATGTAAAAAAATGAGTAATTCTTTATATTGCTCTATTTCTTTGATAGGTGTCATAGCACTGGCCTTATCCTGTCCTTACCTGCGTGAAGCGTCTTTTAAAAGGTGCTGTGATATAACCGACAGTGGAGTTCTTGCTCTTGCACTCAACTGCCAGTTCCTACAAATAGTGAACTTGGGCAGTTGTTCAAGCATCATGGATGCATCTCTGCAAGCGCTAGGAGAAAACTGCAAATTTCTTCACAGTGTGGATTTCTCATCTACTCAGGTAGCTATGGTGGCAATTCACTTCTATTTGTTCATTTTATGAGATTGTCATGAAAGAATTGAAAAGGGATCTTTTTAGCTGTATTCTTGACAAGATTTAGGACCATAGGTTCTTCCAATTTCCTCCTTTGAAGGAAGAAGAAAGACACAGTTTGCATCTTGGTAACCAGAAAAAAACCCACATTTTGGTATTACAGCATATATTGTGGACCAAACATAAATTTTTATTAAAATCAACCAGTAGTGGGGATTTTTTTTTTTTTTTTTCAGTATCTTTATTGAGAGCAATAATTTTTTTCAAGTTGTAAAGTAATCCAATATATTTCATTTAAAGAAAGTAGAATCTTGGACAGATTATTGTCTACTTTTAGTTAGAATAAACAGGACTGAATAATAATAATACAGGATATTAAACAATATAAGCCCCTAGTAGAAGCAAACACTGCAATTAGTTCTAGTTCAGGAGGGACTGTGCTTTCTGAATGTCTTGTCAGATTTATGGAGTCAACATGGAACGAATGACATTCAGAATGTCAGAAAGGCCAGGTAAGAGAACTGTATCCAGCATAAGACGGGGAGCTCAGTTACAACAGCAATGCTGTAACATACTTTATAATTACAGTAAGATAATGAAGTGAGAGAAGGGATTTTCTGCTGTAAGCATCTGATTGACTGTGATGGTGAGTGATTTTGTTGAATGTGTGTCAAGCACAGAGAATTTGTAATGAAGTGTCAGATTTGGAAAACGCACAACAGGTTCTTATTTTAGATGCTGTTCTTTCTGCTTTTGCAGAAGTAGGGCATCAAAAGTAATTTTAATCGTTTCCTTGGTAATTTTTCTTACTAACATTTAACTCTAGTTCTTCAAACTTCCTTCATTACTTTTTTTGCTCCCTTGCCTCTCTTCTCCTTCATAGGAAATAACTTAAGTTACCCCATTTTCAGTGTTTTAAGTGAGATTAAAGCTTCTTGAGTAATGAAAGGTTTCCACATTTTTAATTCTTTTCTGATAATGATATCATGATAATACACTAGAATTCTGAATTTTGACTAAAAATAAATAGAAACATATACAAGATATAAATGAAATAAGCGTAAAGTGAAGCAGAGAAACTATGGATGGCTCTTGCCTATAGAGATTGCAAGGCCTGACAATATTCTTGTGTTTTGAGTGCCAGAATTCATAGTAAAAGTATCAAGTGTAACTGGCAAAGCTGTGTGACAGAGTAAGATAGCAAGAACATTGGAAATAAATGAATGGGCAAAGGAGGACACAGCGCACTTGTGGGAGCATGGAAGCAGATGTGAGCTAGACCACAAAGGGACTAAATGCTTCAAGGTGATATAGCAATTTTTAAAATAGGTCTCACCTGGTGCCTGCAGAGATGAAGTACATTAAGTAGAAGGTGTGGAAGTGGTGCAGAGAAGGGAGGGGACCTTGTTTTAATACAAAAGTGGTTTCATGCTCTCATAACCATATACCCACAAGCAACAAGATACTAGCATTCAGTTGATATCTCTGATGTTCAGTCTGGTCCAGGTTTGTTTTGGTGACATCGTGATCCTTATGTTGGTCTTAGATTGGTGACCATTGGTTTTGGATGTGTCATTTTATACCTGAAGGGAACCCGAGCTCCTGAGAAGGGAATGTTCCAGCCTCTCCCTGAAACTCCCTTATGAAAACAAAGAGATGTAAATATGTGCCAAGAACATGTAATAACTCAATAGACATTAACAGGGAACAAACTATGCCATGACATTTTGATAAGAATAAAGGGAATTGTATAATCAGTAACACATGGATAAATGATTAAATGGGTTTTGAACACTCTATTGTAACCAAGAGCGTATAAATATAGATGGGAAACAATAAACTTTGCTACATGCCACGAGAGCAGTAGCCCGTCTGTTCTTTTTCAGGCGTCCTTATGAGCTGGTCTCCATCATATACCCTTTGGGAACTGACTGTAATTACTATCTCCATTCTGTCACACTTGTGGGAATTATTAGGATTTATTCATTCAGTGCCCTTTGTCTCCTGGTCTGGGTGTCTTGAGCTAAATGTGCTGTCATCTTGGTGACCTGCTAAAGTAGATATTGACAATACCTGACAATTCTTACAGGCCTTTATATGTCTTCATGCTGAGACATTCTCCATTTGTCCGTTCTCCATTTGTACTAGTTCTGTAAGGCAGACTGGTAATAGAGGGCCAGAAAGCAATGAGAGCAACAGGAATAACCAAACCTTTATAAACAGAAATGGAGCTTGTGGTCTCTGGATTCTAGCTGTCCAATTTGGCAGAGCCTTACTGTGTGTCTTTGGTGACTACTATTCCTGCTATACTATTCTGATATAAGCTCTGTGAAAACGCCTGTGTTTTGAATCTGACATCCAGCCCAGCTTTCAAAGTGAGGAAGTTTTTTAATGTATTTGGTTCCTGGAAGCAAACAAATAAATTGCCCTTTGTTGCCTTTCTAAGGAAAGGAATGTCTTTTGTCTCTCTCCCTGCTCTTGCAGGTAATCATTGTTCAGTCACTTTGATAAAACTTTTAGAGCAAGTGCATGGCAACTGCTGTAAGGCTGCTTGTTTGAGGGATTTTTGTCTTGTGTAACTGTTTTGCTTCAGATAACTAAGCAGATAAAAGACTCCTGTGTTTATTTTTTTGTCTTTTTTCCCAATCCAAGAAATTTCATCAATATCTGCAGCAGTCCTGAAAACAGGAGAAAAAGTAGTCTAGGTAGAGCACAAGTGCTTTAGGCCTTAAGAAATTAAAAACTGCCATGCTCTGACCATGATAGTGTGGCCACTGTTCAGTGAGGCAAGGAAGCTGCAGGAACAGCAGTGACACAGTTGGAAACATCTGTTTAGAAAGCCAGGCTGGATCCCACAGCAGTATAATGCAACAGTGGGTAACAGACTGAAAAAAGCCATACTTGGATAATTTTCTCTACAAGCTTAGTTGGGAAGAAAATACTGTAATGTTAAGTGTATTCAGTGACTGCAGGGAGTGAATAAATGAATAACATTTCCCCACACCCTCAAATAGCTGTGTTTGAAAAAATGAGCTTTAATCTGCTGTATTGATAACAACATAATTTTTTTCTCTAGGTAACAGATGATGGTGTTGTAGCACTAGTAAGTGGAACATGTTCGGAGAATTTAAAGGTAACCTAATAACAAACAAATGAACTAAAACAATTGCCTGCATTTTAAAGTTATTATAAGTATTACTTCTGAAGGATAGTTTTTATTGACTGACATTTGCCTTATGTAGACACTTGGCCTGATCTTGGTTATGAGCTGAATATTTTCAATCTCTGTCTCTCTGTAGGAGTGCCCTGGACTAGCTTTTTGAGAAGCTCAGTCTTTTCAAAACGAGTTTTCTGCTTTTTAATGTAGTATGCTTATTTTAACTCCCATTCTTTCAGAGACCTGTATAACAAATGCAAATGAATGCTTAACTTTTTCTCTTGTTTTCTGTGGAGTTATTTCTTGATTCTGTTGAACACTGAGTCAGAATTTGTAATGTGTATCATTTCACAGACAGAAGAACAGACAGCTAGCAGCTCTGCACAGATAAATCTCTAAATTTGTGAAAGCAACTGTGAAAAAGAAGGTTTTTTTGCATAAAGAATCTCTGCACACCAAGACAGTGATAAAATGTTGAAGAGGCATCCCATACCTCTTACCATAAATGATCTACTTTTCTATGTAGTACATATCTGTGTGTGTGTGTTTTGCTTTCATAAAGAGTGGTTCTGAATCCAAGCTATGCATTTAGAAGCTAAGATGAGAAACAAGTCATACTTCTAGCCTCTAGTGTTTAATAAAAAAAGCCGACCCCAAACAAAATACCAAATCAGGGTCAACTGACAGTGTTAATAACCTGGAAAAATAGAACTGTTACTGTTCTGTTTGGAGGGCAAACGGATTTGTGTTTGGTTTTTTTCTGGCTAATTTCGTCTATTTTGGACAATCTTTTTAGTCTTGATTCTAGTCTTCAAAAGTGATATAGTACAAGATGAAATTATTTTTCAGAAAATAGTGAGAGTTTTTTTTATATACTAGAATTGACTTGAAAATGTCTTTTAGCTGGTTATACTTTTAGCTGTAGCAGAACATTGATTCCAGCTGTTCTAAACAACCCTGAGACTATGCAAATAGCCTTCATAAGAGGCATAGTAGGTTGTGCTTTCTTCTAGGTGGGAATCTTTGAAGATGGTTGGGCAAAAGAAAAGCTCTGCCTCCAAAACGATGGGTCCTCTGACAGGCTTTTGAACTACTGTTTTTGTAACAGGAGATCCACATGGAACGCTGTGTGAATCTGACTGATGTTGCTGTGGAAGCAGTCCTCACTTGTTGTCCAAAGATACACATTTTTCTGTTCCATGGATGCCCTTTGATAACAGGTAGGTCAAATCATGCACGGAGCAGTAATTACTTCCCAATAGTATCTTCTTGCTGTCTGGAAACGCGCGCTACACTTTGTAAATAATTCCAAACAAATAATAACTCGATAAATTAATAATCATATTATGAGTTTTTTCAAACCAAGGTGAGAGTCTTGCTTTGATAGGTGGAAACCATCAGAGAGGAATTTTTGTTGTTGTTTTTGAATTTGGATATTTTAGATTTCCTTCCCCCCTAGCCCAACATGCTGATGAAGACCCAAAGTTGATGATAAAGCTTCAGAAACATGTGTTAGCATCTTAAGCCCCTCCTCTATTCCAAACGTAAGGAACAGTATCCATTCTAGAAACAGTGGAATGGAGAAGAACTGGTCAGCCTAAAATAAATTTAAGAGAGGTTATGATGTATCTTGAGTTTTTCAAGTTAGGTAGGTTGGTGACGCGTTGCAGTTACGTGACTGGAGAAAAAAATTGAGTAGTTCTGAATTACTACAGGCGTATCCGAAGTGTGATATTCTAATAGCAAATTACAATAATAAGCATAAATGCAGATATGGAATTATTTTGCTGTTAACCTAATTTCTAAACACCACTTAATGTATATTCTGAATGAATAACAAGAAATTCCTTGGTTCTTTTGCAGATCGTTCCCGAGAAGTTTTAGAGCAACTGGTCATATCAAATAAAATTAAACAAGTAACATGGACTGTTTACTGATTATCATGTAAGTATGAGTGTAAAGTTTACACCTGGGAGAGCTCGCTCAGAAAACTAGCGCCTTGGTGACTTTTGAACCACCAGATTGCTTCCCTCCTTGTTCCCACCAGAGGTCTCCATCGCCATTCCAGTCCTTGCCAGTGAGTCTGAGCTCTACTTAGAGCCCTGTTTGTCTTTGCGTTGCTAATTATACTTCAGTAAGAGGAAAGTTAAACTATAATTAATATTACACTGTCATAGTTCAGCCTCCTTCAAGTATGAGATTTGGCTACTACTTTCTGTCTTTTACCATCGTAGTTACATATACAAACCAAATTTAAGTAAGTCTGGGTTCTGAGTTTGTAGTCTGAGAGAGTAGTTGCAAATAAAAGTACCAACCCAAACGTTATGCTGGAGTGTCTGTAAGGTTGAGACTGTAATCTGACAAGTCAGAAGATTGAACTGGTGACTGAAGGTGCCATTAACAGAAATGCAAATGTGTTTTAGTAAGAAACAGTCTCCTTTCACCATTTACTTTTGGTAGGTCTGGAAGAAAACCTGTAGGTACCTTTCTTTTGATGTTACTGAAGCTTCAGGTTTCTGTTCTTATTTTCTAATACTTGCTGGATTTTTATACATCAAAAATTACAGTCTGTGAACATGTAAATGTAAACATAAATTTTCTTTGAAATTGTTGTGGTGACTTAATAAATTGCAACGTAGTAGCTATGACTGATTAAAAAAATCTTGTATATGGGCAAATACTTGCTCTGGCTTTTGCCTAAGTTGATGAAAATCCTTCTAGGGAACAAAATACTGGTCCTCATAAGCATTGCTGTGAGTGAAATAGGACCAAGTTGAATGAGTACCTGAATCTCAGGATGGTAGAGTTCAGCAGAGTATGTGTTCTGCTGTGTGTGGTTTATTATCTTTCCAGTGGCCCCAGAAGATGAAAAAACCAACCACTTATATACTATTCAATTGTGGTCATAATAAAGAAAAGAATCTTAGAAGTGTGAAAGGTATTTATTACATGATGACAATTAGAAGTCATGTTAATTGGCTTTCTTGATACAGCATAACCTGTAGTGGCACTTTTAGGATTTTTTTACATTAAACTTTAAAAAATGTCAGCAATTTTTAGCATTACACAGGGCAGGTGACACACTGTTGATATTGTGCATCTGGAAGTTGCAGGATTTAGCTGGGGAGATCTTACATGAATCTGATGACACTTACGAAGCTGTGAGTTTAGGCAACCATAAGGAATATATTTACATTATAATTTAACACTTGTCGTAGCCACAGTTATTTAAAGTGTTGCAGAAATAAACCAGTCTTCTACTAATCTATTTAAAATTGAGGTCAAATTGAATGGAGGGTAACAATATATGTTGCATCCAGTAATATTAAAGGATATCACGATGTCTTGACAATAATCTCTGTTCTTCTGTTGATTATATGGTTTATGGAAGAGTAAGTTCATGTGGAAAATTTGTTCAAGTGTAACTGAAAGCATAATTTTCAAACTCCAGTGCCTAAATGCCTGGCTTCTGCTGCATGCAGTGCCATGTCTCAGCCCAGTGATGAGTACACATTCCCATGATACCTATAGTACAAACCATTCCTGCAAACAAGAGAAGTTGGTTTTGCTGCATTAGCAACTTGGATCTGAAGGCTATAATTGCAGTGAATCCTTGGACCAGATTGAGGCCTCAGAACCTAATCTACCACATTTTATTCCCTTTCTTGGTTAAAGAGTAGCTTATTGGATTGCCCTGTGGAATCCCTGGTATCAGTCAGGGCCCATCATTTCTTTGAAGTCCTTGACATGAGTTGGCAATAAATTTCTTTCGCACTGTTTTTCATATTGATTCATCTAGCTAATTAGGCAGCTGCAATGACACTCTCTCAGTAGTTGTGATAAGTAAGTGAAGCATAAGGATCATGCTGCTAGCCCTGGCTTCAGGAAGGGCACCACAAAAAGTGTAAGTAAAATTGTGAGCCAACACTAGTGGGAAGGAGCCTCGGAAGTTTTCTAGTCTAACTTCCTGCCCAAAGCAGGGCCAGCTCAGAACTCAAACCTGCTTCATTAGGGCTTTATCCAGCCAAGTCTCGAAAAACTGAAGGTAACAGAGCCTTCAAAAACTTTTGAGGCAATTTGTTCCATGGCTTGACTATATTAATGATGGGAAGGTTTTCCGGTCTATCCTGTTTTGACCCTCTTTTGCTTCAGTTTACAACCCTTCTCACTGGAAGAGCCTGGCTGTCATCCTGCCGATCTCCTCAGTAGTATGGACAGGCTGCTCATAGGTTCCTTGAAGCCTTCTTTTCTTCTCTAAGCTGAAGAAGCCTAGTTCCCTCAGACTGTTATTCTAAGATGTGTAACTGCAACATAGTGTGGTGACTGTCGCCAGACTCTCATCTCAAGTGCTACATCCAGAAAGAAGATTCTAAATGGAGATGGCGTAAAGCAGCTAAAGGTGTAAGAGCACCAAAATCTGAAACAGCAAAGGACACATAAAAAAAAATCTATCTGTGGGAGAGTGCTACTGTTAACCTCACTGCCAGAGTGGTTCTTTTTCCCCTTGTTAATGTAAGTTTGGATTTGTCAGGTTGAAGGCGAATGCAGCTTACACTGTGTCCTTAAATGTGTATGCAGGTTTACCATCTTCTCCTGTCGCCTCTACTAAATGTGTAACTTAGTGGTAGATTCTCATCTGTGCTTAAAAATCTGTACAACACTGCAGTGAATTATAAATGTATTTTTAGGCTTGAAAGTTTAACATAAGTCATGTTAAATCTCATGTCAGAGCATGAGTGTATGCTTCTGTGTTTATTTCCAGCATAACTATCAGAATATTTATTGATTCAAGTTAAATCATAGTCATTTTCAACAAATGTTTACAAGCATTGGGTGAAGTGGGAGAAGAGTATCTGGTATGCACTTATCACTTCATATTACGTATTGTTTGGATATTGTTACTGTTGTACGTTGTTGGGTGAGCACTGCAAAATACTGTATGGAAGATTAAAGTTTGCAAACCTCCTGTTTGGATAGTTATGAGAACTTTTTAAATAATATTTTGTAACCATGTACATCTTGAATGTGTTCCTAAACCTCCTACTTCATAAACATCATAGTTTTCTGAGTGAGCAGCACCTGCTTTCATTTTTATAAGCTTCTACCACATCACCTGGTATTTGGATAGGTATAGGTGCACAGTATTCGACTCTGGAGTTACTAGTTCCTCATCACTGCTTGTTCAGTAATTAACTGCTAAAGGTGACAGCACCTGCAAAACTTCTCTGAACTGTTGGTTCTTCTTCAAATGGCTGCATTCACAACCTCTGGCCTGTGTTTTAACTTTCCAGAGGGTTCTTCCTTGACAAATGGAGCTGAGACTGATTCTTAGACTTCTTGTTCAGCATCTCAAGAGAAGAGAAAAATAATTCTACCTGACTTTTTAGTTTGTTTTTATTTAATTACTTTCTGTTCAAAAACAGCAAGGAAGGAAAGATTTCTTCACCCTCAACCTTTTTGTAAAAAAGGATCGCCTTTTTTTACCCCTGCAAAGTTAGAGAATGTAGATCATTTGACCTACTCTCTAAAGGATAAAGTTACCCTATAGCTGTTATTATTTAGTCACTTCCCACTCAACTTTAGCTACAGTTCAAGAAACATAATTTAGATTTGCGTGCAACTCCCAAATAATCACTCCGGCAACTTAAAGGAAGATAAAACCTTTTATTATAGAGGGGAGGGGGGGAAAGATTCAAATAAGTTACTTTGACATTCAGAAGAGATACCCCGAAAAAGAGCAAGGCACTTTGAGCACAGTATGAGCTAATACGTTATGGAGAGTTTTATGAAGGACAGCAGTAGTTTTCACTCTAATTAAGCTGCAGCAGTCTGTGAAAGCAATGCAGTAGTACTTCAGCCACCACCTTTTCCCCCACAGCAATATGCTGGACATTCAGTGCATTTCACAATAGTGTCAAAGAGCAAGACATGAATGTACATGAGAAACATCAAGCATGCAAACTGTTTCATGTTACTTGTCTTTGGATTTACACTTCAGAGCAGGCCCCTTTGAACACAGTTTGCATGTAGTTTTTACCTCAAATGGAGCAAAAGCCTCAGTGAGTACAGCCAAAATCAGTAGAGAAGGTACAGTAATCGACTTTGCATCAACAGTTGTGTTTCATGTTGAATTCCCATTTTCAATTTACACACTTACAAAAATAAAAAAGCCAGCCAAGTGAGACAGGATTCATTAGAAAGGCAGCTTCAGCAGCTTTCCGGGCTATCTGAGGGCTGATAGCTCCAGACGATACTTGATGTTAATCCATTGTTCTCTTGTCTAGTATACTCAGGAAGTGAATATTCTATGACTTTGTGCAACTGACTGTGAATTCGGTGGCTTAAAAACTGATGCCTGCCGGGGTCACCAATCAGCACTTCAGTTTGTTGTACCCTTATGCATTTCCTCAGCCAGTGATGCAGACCATCAGCAAGCTGTTCATCATAAAACATATCCCCTAGAACAATGAGGTCCCAGTTGCCAGCCTCTGAGTTAATGATGTTCTTAATGGTGATAGGAAAGGGATTCAAGTGGTTCAGTTCACAGTTCAAGATCATTGCTGTTCCTGCAACTGAAGAAAAGACAAAAGTAAAATGAAAGTTACATTTTGGATTCTGCCACTCATACCCCTTACAAAATTTCCTTGACACAGCTTTCAATTTCATCTCTTTAATATTTTTGTTTATCCTATCTAGGAACTTCCACAGTTTTCATTATCTGGCATAAAGTGATAGAATTCTACCCTCACTGCACCATTATGTAGGAAAGAATATTCCTGGAATGAATACAAATGGAAACCAATCACAGAATTGAACGAGAATTTCCCAACTGCTGAACCCAGGACATTAAGGCAGGACACTTAATCTATGTATATACTTCCTCCCTAGCCAGTGTGTAACTAAATCATGAATAAACTGAATTCTTAAGTCAATAATGGGAAAACTAAATGGGAAGTTGTCATGGGTTCAGCAGTAGCAGTCATTTTTCTCCTTCTTGGTTGTTGGTGCAGCACTGTGTTTTTGACTTGTGGCCTGGGAACAGCGCTGATAACAACGTTTTAGTTACTGCTTAGTGCATTTTGGTCTGGCCAAGGACTTTCTGAGCCTCATGCTCTGCCAGGGAGGAGGGGGA
>JANRGW010046061.1:0-25025 GCA_024733675.1 Psilopsiagon aymara | reverse complement strand
GATTTTAAAGGAGTTGATGGAGGAAGATTTATCCATTACTGAGGGTGCCTGGCTCAGACCTTGCTGCTTCTGGCACTTCAGGACTCTGAGGAAGGACAAGCACTCCACAACTGCCTGTGCCAACAAGATGCAACAACAAAGTATGGATAAATCAACCCACTTCAAGTAAAGAATTGCTTTGTGACTGTCACCAAAATCTGCTAGATAAAATAGGCCTCCTCGGTGTGAGTACATTCCCCTTGCCTACACTTCAAAAGTAGTCAAATGGAAGAAAAACAACCACCATGTATTGCCCCGACACTGTACAAATACATCAAAGGAGCCCACAGAATTAGTACCAAACTGGTGACAAACTACATCCTGGCAGCTAGTTCTGTGCATATGGTTTTCTGCGGAGTGGGTGATACTTGGTAGCGTAAGCCATATATCGCTACATCCACCAGAAGTCTGGCTGAACAGATAGAGCTTTTTATTTTCTGATTTTCTCTCTAACAGTGTCATTATCTCCCAAGACAAACTCAAGATACTTGGCAGTGTCACATACAACGTAAAATCAATGACATTAGCAAGAGTATTAGAGGAAAAGCAGACAAACATCACTACCACCACCATCACAGAAAGAAAGCAAAGGCTGAACCTGCCAGATGGGAATCCCTTCTTGGTACTAAAAACTTCCACATTAAAAGAAACAGTTTAAAGCTGAGTTCCATAACTGCAAAAACTGCCATGTTAATGGGAAATATCACTGTTCACCAGAAGCCCTCAGTGGAGGTGTTAGGGGATGCTCTGTTCTGACAACCTCCTGAGAGGTCCTTGGTCCTTGCCTCTCTGACCTTCCAAGGGCAATGGGCTTCCCTGGTTCACTGGCATAACTTCAGCACAGAAAGCTTCTTGGGAGAGCTCGGACATTGTGAGCATTCACAACCAGACAGGTTCTTGTGACAAAAACCTCCCTAATCCAAAGTCTCTTCAGAGGTTTGAGAGTTGTTTTGATTTACATATGGAGGTTGGAAGCTCTCTCAGCACTAGGAGGGAACAACACAGCCAATAAATGAAGTGAAAGCAAGGGCAAGATTCAGTCAGCCTAGGACACCTGAACAGTGGCTGAAGGACCAGTGAACAACTTCTGGTCCACACTGGAGCACGAGCATGAGCTTCTTGCCTGCATGTGCCACAATTCTCATCTGGCAAGCCTCTGAAGGAGGGTCACTACATATGAAAGAAAATCACAAAAGGAGCACAATACTTTGATAAGTAAGAGCTCTGGAAATACCAATTATATACACTAGCAGAGTACAAAGGCAACCATTATAATCATCACAGGACTCATCAGCTTGTGTTACAGATACTGTGTGTGTACATCTGGACATGCACAGACTACAAAGTCCAAGGATCTATTTCTGTATATCCTCCAGATTAGAAAAGTACCACTGAATACCAGATGTCACAAGATTAATGGTCAGTGTGGTGGTATCAGACTATACATTTTCCATGCTTTTCAGTAAGAAACCTATGCGTTACCTAGTGTGCCGCATGTGTGCCCATTCTGACAACACAGCAATTCAACCCACTTGCTTTTCAAACCTTCACAGAAAATCCCATCCATACCAGAAAAAAATGAAGTGAGCTCTCTGCAGTGCAACAGACCAAATTTGTCATTTCTTCATGAGAAGGATAGCACATACATACTCTACATTGCTCTGAAAGTCAATTTTGCCCAAAGCTTTGAAGCACAAAAACACTTCTGCTATTTGCTCCTATGAACAGGAAAGCACATAATACAGCATTAACAAGCCATCTTGTTCTTCCTATAAGTCCTCCTCTAGGTTTTTGTTCTAAAATCCACTAATAAAAAGTTTTTCCTCTGTGCTTATTCATGCATGATTTATGTTCCTTTGTAGCCAATCCCAAACTTTACTTTGTCCCTTTTTAAACCCTTAAGCCATTTTTCTTCAAGATATTTTCTGTTGTGTATTTTAATTACTTAAAAATCTTGAGCTTCTCCTTCAGAAGAGTTAAATTAGTTTCCCACCAGCGCTCAAAAATTCAACTGCAATATGAGTTTTTCCCCACCTGTAAGAAACCCAAAGAAGTAGGGACAAGGAAGAAAGATCAAACTGATGACAGAAGTGTGTGTGTGGGAAAATCCTCTTGTAACAATCAACAGAATAGCAAAATCAAAACAAAACAAAGAAAGTGAAAAAGTCAACCAGAATATATGACCATGCAAGCATGGCCACTCTTGCAGAAAACCTAGTCAGCAATCCAAAGCCATAGGAAATTTAAATTAGAGCTAAGATACACAATGGCAGAGAAATCCGTGCAGATAAAGGACCTGCTCAGGTTGCAGGTATACTTAGTCTAGATCTCTTCAGATTTGCAAAGGAACTTTATTAGTTTTATCAATTTTTTTCTTTAATAATCAAGAGATTCGAGAGTATGCACACTACATGGTAAAGAAGATTAAGTTTTTTTCTTTAATTAAAATATCCATATGCATATGATGTATCTTCCAAATGGTAGGTGGACTTCCACTGCTTATTACCACCCCAGGGGGCATTCTGCTATGCTAACTCATGCACAAAATGCTCCTGCTACATTTAAGGAATGTTAAGGCTCTAGCAGACACAAGCAAGAACCCCCGGCATTGCAGTAAAAGCCCAAGTGTTTAGCCAGGGCAGTTCTGAGGACCACATGCTGATAAAGGGTTTCAGCAAAAACAAACTTTGTGCTTGATGACATCAGCCTCCACTTTATGTGCAGCCGACCTGACTGTGCACCGCTCTGTTGTTTCATCATTCTGAGTGGGCACAAGCAGGCAACCCCCAGCCTCACGTGCCTGGCGCTGCTCGAGAGGAAAGATGGGACCAGAAGGCATGGGCAGGGCTCCGGCGGGGTATGGGCACAGCCTGGGCATGAACACTGAAGGCCATGGGCTTGCACCCTCTTCCAGAAGCCCCCCAACCTCTGAGCCCCCCAACTTTCAGAGCAGGTGACAGGCAGCATGGTTCCATGTGCGTGGCTTACAAGCCTGCATAAACACAGTTCCCAGTACTGGCTGTTTCCAAACACACATTAATTTTACACTGAGACATCTTTTCCACCAGCCAACCCCTCCAGCTGCTCAGCACCTCACACTCAGCCTCCCCAAGAAGATGCCATGCTCCAGGTAGCACAGCAGCTTTGCTGGGGATAAGGAGACCTCTCGAAAAGGGAGGCAGAGGCACCAAGGGCATGACATGGCTGTAGCAGCAACGTGTAGTGTCCCAGGGGGCTCCCCAACTCAAGAAGAGGCAGCTGCAAGAGGAGAAGCTGCCATCTGCGTGAGGCACTGTGCAGACATGAACAGCCAAGACATAAAACCTGGCTTGGGGGGGAAGTATTTGTTACACACAAATTTGTGCATGAACTACACTAGTAAGTCTTGCTGCTTTAAAGAAATGCATCAAATACCACTAGGTATTAATAATGAAAAATATTGTAACTGCTAAACTAATTTTCATCAAGGTTTTTGGGGTTTTTTTGTTTGTTTGTTTTGGGTTTTTTTTTTTTTTACTTCTAAAAGCAGCTTTTGCTGAAATTGAATTCAGCAATTCCACAGCCTAGGCATCCAAAACATACATGGCAGTATGGCTCTTTAAATAGCTCTTCTGTGGCCACACAATGAAAAATGTCCTTTAAAAATTTTCTTAGACAAACTAACTTGGTGCTACAAATATCAAGGTTCTACCACAAAAACATATGATCTCATGCAAAGGTCATGTTCAAAACTAGCTGTCAAGGGGAAAAATAAAGAAAAGTGTGACTAACTATTTTTTTGTCATTTTAGAAATAATGCTTTTTTTTCACTGTTTAAAAATACACAGAAAGATTTCAGAAACACAGAGCGCAGAGAGAAAAAGAAATACAGATGTGGCCAGATTTTTTATAGTTTCTGTGATACCACACATAGATAAGAAAAGAGTAAGTCATACATCTAGAAGAAGCCATTTAAAACACTGATACTTAACAAAGGGCATTTCCTTTTTAAGCATGGCTGACACAGATAAAACAATGAGCTGAATTTATCAGACAGCTATTTCCATTTTGGCTCTATATGCTGCTGAACAGAAAACTCCTTCCTACACTGTTTTTTTAAGGAAGAGGCAAAAATAAAATGCTTTCAAATTTCTTTTTCTTTTTTTTTTTTTTTTCATTTTAGACATTTTTCAAAATTGTTTAATTCACTAAATGTTCAAATTATTTTCTTCAGTTCTTTTTCATTTGCAGGTGTATTTTTGTTACGGTTTCTTTGACTAAATGAGAAACTTGATTACTAAGGCTATAAGTCAGTATATGAAAAGACCTCTAAACTTGGAAAACAATATGGAAATCGATGCCAAAATGGAAAACTGAAAAAACTGCTTTGGAAATAGTAGCTTGCACTTTGTTTATGTCCACTATTTCTTTCTGTACAGGGCAGTTTTACAAGACAGTAAAAGCAGAATCATAGAATCAAAGAATGGTTTGGGTTGGAAAGGACCTTAAGATCATCTAGTTCCAACCCCCTTGCCATGGACCTAAAATCCTGTGCCTCAAGTGAAAAAATTTACCCCTTGATGATGGCTTCCTTCCATTACTACTGTCCACACATAAAATTAAAAATACTTGTATTTTACCAGCTTCAGTAAGTCAGTCTGACAGGAAACACAACAGTTACTTCATCTGTTCAGATAGCTAGAAGATCATGTGATAAACAGATTTAAAAACACCTCCCAAGACCCCCAAAGCCCCAGCTGAGCTTCACGCTTTCTGCTCACAGTCTACTGCTTTGTCCGCATATGGTCACCACCACAGGCAAAACTACGCTAAGAATGGCTTCTATGCAGTTAAAAAAATGGTTCTTACATCAGAGCACAGCGTCATCCTTGGTACGGAGATTCTCTGTGCCCCAGGCTGGAGTGAATACCCGCAGAACAGGCACTGCACCTGAGCAGAAGCTAAGTTGGTTCCTGGTCTGGTGGCTGCTGCTGCAGAGGGCAGGACTCCTGGGACACCCGTGCTGCAGCTGTGTCCAGCAGCACACATGGGAACTGCTCAAACTGTCGCATGTCTGAACATGTCATGAAAACACAGCCAGAGCTGTGAAGGAGGCTGCGGCAAGGCTTCTGATGAGGCTCACAGTCTCCAGAGCAAGGACCACAAAGAGCATCTGAACACAACGCTTTACTAGGGCAAGACAATACCCCGTGGCAGCTACTTCTAAGGGCATCTTCTTCTGCCAGAAGTAATGTCTCTAGTGATGCTCTTGGAAAAGCCTCACTTCTGTGTTAGTAAGATAAAAATCAGAGCAGAACAAAAAACCAGCATCCTTTCTCTGGGGCCCCAGCAGAGTACATATATTCTGCTTTATAGAAATTTTGGATTCAAAACCAAACATACACACCACACTCCACAAACCTGCAAAACCAAGAGTATGATCACCTTAGCCTGTGGTCTCTGAGGGAAGTACTAGGTGGGCAGAGGATGGAACAGGAAGATAAATTGGTTTTTGTACCCCTTAGGGGCTGGACAACAATGCTGCAGCTTTGAAAGCTGTCTTTCCAAAAGTTACAACATAAAGAAAAAAACAGATATTAGGATTGCAGCTATATGTGGGTGAGCAAATATGTTAAAAGGAAGCTTTTAATGAAGAAATGGATGAAAGACTTTCAGTGACAGGAGATTAACATTCATATCATATATACTCTAACTGGAAAGTAGAGAAGAGTGGAGGGAGGAGAGGAGAATTCTCCTTGAAGGATCTGGAAATGCTCTGACACTAAAAACGAATTCACTACATTTAGTACACAGTATCGTTTGTAATGATTCTCTTTACACACCTTCTTCTATACTCTAAGTGTTTAAAAAATCAGGTAAATTATACCAAAGACCTAGATCTGTTAAACTACCAATTTCTGAAACACAATATGAAACAGGTAGGAAGGACCCTTTTTGCAAAATAACAAGCAGCAGCAACAGCGCTCACTTTTCCAAATGCCATGCAAAGAAATCCACCGATGGCCAGGGGGGGCAAGCAACACACAAGGGATGTGGTTGCCATTTTTTAGATTAGCCAGCCCACCTGTAGGAAGTGCCTGCTTCACTTCCAAACCATGCACAGTCTCACACAGAAAAACAAAGTCAGAATAAGGAGGGACACAACCACTACAGACACACAAAGAGCTTTCCCTCATATCCCACTACGTAAAACACGAAAGCCAGTGCCCATCTTCATACCCCAATTAATGAAAGGCTGCCAACCAGCTGTATATGCTGAGAAACCAGCAGAAGCATGATGAAAAGTTGTATTTTACAGAAATACGGGCACAGGTATGGTGTTGCTTAATGTGGTGTTATAAGAAGTGAAAGGCATCCAAAGCCACTTGAAAAGAGAGCAGAAAAGGAGGAAAGGTTTTCAACTGTGTACTGAACAGCAGGGGTTGTGGACCAGCCGTAACTTTCAAGATGCCAGCTGGAGGTAGAAGAGTACAGATGATTCCTGGTTTACCATCAGGAACTAGATTTCATTTCCCAAGGCAAAGGGACATCTCTTCCTGTCACATATGGTGACGACTGAAGCTTTCTGGCTGTATGGGGAGAGGATTCTCTAAGCACTGGAGGCACTAAGAAAGAGTCATTTGCTTATACAGAATATTCAAAATTATAAGTCTGCTAGAGAAGAGCAGGACAGGCAAGTAAGATGTAGAAGAGCTAACAGAATAAGGGGATACACTTAATTCCTTTCCTCGAAGAGTTATTTCTGACTCCAGTGGAAACTCAGCATCTCTATTTCAGGGCCTCAGACATGAAAACTCAATGAAGACTCATCCAATGACTGACACAACCAGCTACTCTTAGTGTCAGAGAATTGTTCACGTTTCAGCTCTCTTTTTAATGCGCAGCAAACTGGACACTAAGCACACCATGACACCGTCACAGGAGGTCTATCCCACTTACACAGTCACTGGCAGTTCTGGGGAGAAAAGGCTTCACCTGTCGCTACATTTTATGTTTAGCCTTACTGATACTACGAGCCTTAAAATAGTAATTTACACACTGTGCGGTCACCTAAATACTCAATCTTGTTCTTTAGAAATCCTGAAAACAGAACTGTGTTTGTCTCAAAATAATTAAAATGGATTAGCAGAGAATATCTTTGAGAGGATAATTTGCTAACATGCATATTTTTAAAGTGCATTTCTTCCTTCAGATTTAATAGGTGTATGTTTCAGCAAAGGAGCCCTTTATAGTCTATAGAACTGGAGATACAATGCTGCATGAGCTTAGTGACCAAATTATGGTTATATTAAAAAGATTTACAGTGTTTGTTCTCTAAAACTATTCTGATGCCGTTTCAGCTTTTCATTACATACACACACATGTACAACACCAATTTATTTTAAGCCTGCGCTTTGCAACCCTGTCACCACACATATGAGAAACAGAGCAGGTGAGACAAACTTTTGCATGCCAGAGTCACCGAGTAACATTTGCTGGAATTTAGAATGTGACAGAGCCCCACGGTTTTCGCCAAAACCCAGCCCTGCAGTGCCCTCAGGTGATGCCTGTACCAGGGCATAGGCTTCTGCTCTGCACACTGCATAGAGAAGATCAAATGGATTGTCATCAGCTTGTTCATAGTCAGAGGAAACGTGCCAAGGTGAGGTTTTCTACTAAGTCTTATATACATAGAAAAGCAAAAGCTGAAGTGAAGAGGCAGATGTGTGTGTACAACAGCACTTGCTGCCTGTGCCTGACCCATACATCCCACATCTCCAGGTACATGGCTGCTGCTGGCAAAACCACTACTGATGTGAGGCAAGGTGCAAGAATGGGCTGTGAAAAGGTTCTGCTGTAGCTTGAGAATAAAAATCAGAGTAAGAGAAGAACAATTATATTTACTAGCCTCTTGTACAGCTGTCTGAATTCCCATTCCAGCATCTCAAAAAATATCTACATTGGCTACATTTAATGAAACAACTTTAATACTGAACAGCGGGACAAGTTTACACAGCACAGAAAAATTCTGCACATTACCTTCTTTGAATATGGCTTGCTTATTGTTAGCATCTATGAATATATATGCACATGGATAAGAAACGTTACTCCACTTGTTACAAAAACATACCATAAGTTAGCACAATTCATATTCAAAAGCATCTCTTGATTAGCACTACCACACCTTCATAGAATAGCATGAAAAATAAAGAAATTAATTTTCATGTAACACCTAGCAGGCATAATCATTCTGATAAATTAGTTACTGAATGTTTCCCAAAATATCTATATGCAATTTTGAAACATGCTTAAAATCTCAAGCAGTGTTTCTTCTGAGGATTTTTGGATAATCTTTAGCACTACCATCTGCAATTTTGGTACATAAATCCAAGGAGATACACAGAGTAAACCGAACAAAAGAAACCAAGATCCAAGATATTTGCCTGCCCAGCAGTTATGAGAAAAAATAGACTCTACCCTGAAAACATACTAACTGTGCTACATGGTCACCACACAGCACCAAACATTTACTCCCCAAGAAGCATAGTAATTTAAGAAAGACAAGCTAATTAGCTCTAGAAAGACTTCAAAGAAAAGGGCAGGATATGAAAATACAAAAAGAAAGATTACGAAATTTAGCTACTTCAAGTTAATTCTTAGAAACTGCATTTGAAGAAATCTATACAGAGCAGAAAATCACATTAATTCCTAATATAATGTGGCTGTCTGGGGCTCTGACATGGCATCTGAATGCTCTGCCACTTTTCTGGCATGGCACTGGGAATAGGGAAAGCATTTCTTAGATCTCTGAAGCTTGGGCAAGCACACTGGCATCATTAATCACTATGCAAAGTGGATAGCTGTGAAAAACAAACAAGAACAACCCTAAGAAAAAATTATTGAATATTTACAGGCAAGAAGCAGGCATTTTAACAGAAAAGATGGCAAAGACTTTTTCTCAGCTTGTCCCTCTCAAACAGCTTAGTAGCAGCATATGAACAGTAGCATTGATTAAACAGCCACCCTGATGAAAAACTTTACTAGTGTCAGCTTGCAGGGTGGTGCTGCAGAACTCTCCATTTTCCTGCAACCAAAACCACCTCATTTACATGCTCACCAAGTAAAACTGTCGCATGAAAAATTATGCAATTGAAAAATTCAATTAAATTTTTTACTAAAAATAAAAGCAAGCAATAAAAGTCTTGCCAAGGTCCCCAGTGATGTAGCTGACCAGGCTAGCCCTGTTACCACAACAGCCAGTCTTCTGGCAACATTTTCTCTCAGATGGGCAGGGGACACTGTTTCTGGAAATTATCTTTGTGCTTTGGGGAAACCAGTAGGCAAGAAAAATGCATGACTGATCATCTAACAACATTTTTAGTTGCTGGTGACAAGGTGTGCATTACCTAGTCTGTTTATTACATACACACATCTAAAATCTCATCTGAAAACTGCCTTGCTAACCAGCATGTTTACTAAGTTTCTGCACCATAAAGTGGAAGATTTACTTGCAGAATACCAAAATATTACATGCCAAATCTTAGCAGCTGAGAATATCTCTGAGAATCCACAAAGGAAGTTACAGTCAGTTTTAGGTCAACAAGCTGAATTGCCAGACACTGAATGAGTAGCTGCGGAACCTGCTTCAGAAGGGGGAACCAGCTCAGAAGATGTCCCCTCTGTTCTTGCCCTCTGTCCTGGTTCAGCTGCAAGGGTTATTTTTCTCCTTGCTAGTAGCTGGTGCAGTGCTGTGTTTTGGCTTTAGTCCAAGAACAATGCGGGTAACACACGGATGTTTTAGTTTTGCTCCCTAGCACTTGCAGCTATCAAGGACTTTTCAGTCTCATATCCTGCCAGTGAGGAGCGGCACAAGAAGCTAAAAGGAAGCAGACAGGACACCTCACTCAAACTAGCCAAAGGGGTATTCCATACCACAGCACATCATGCCCAGTATATAAACTGGTGGGAGTTACCCAGAAGGGACTGATTGCTGCTCGGGTCAGGCTGGGTATTGGTTTGCTGGTGCTGAGCAATTGTCCTGGGCCTCACTTGCGCTTACTGGATTTTTCCCTTTCCCTTTTTAATTTTATATTCTCTCTTCTTATTGTTTCCCTTATAATTAGTAATAGTTTTGCATTATACTTTAATTACTGAACTGTTCTTGTGTCAACCCATGTGGTTTGCATTCTTTCAGTGCTCCTCCCCATCCTACCCGGAGAGGGAGGGGGAAAAAAAGGGGGTGTGAGTGAATGGCTGTGACAAGCAAGGGTGTATGCACTGCAGTGAGGCAGAGCAGACAGAGGGCAGAAATCTTCTTATACAGAACGAGCAATGAGACTGCTCCCTGGATTATGAGTACTGATTACTTTCCTACCCTGCAGCACTTTTCAGGAAACTTTTTGTTGTTACACACTTCCTGATCTTCCACACTTCCGATCTTCCTTATGTCTTTAGTCCTCAGACTGTTTGGAACCTTTTTTCTGCTTGCTTTGTTTACAGTAAGAAACCATTGTATTACCTCTTTATTTTACTCCCTCTTTCCCCTGCCCCCATTAACTTCTTAACGTGTTTTTAGGAATACAAAATAAAAGGGGAAGGTTGGAAAGCTGACAACATGAGTTATTCTGATACCACTTCTAAATTTCTAACAGCAAAAAAGATGCCTTTCCATATGTGATATGACTGAAATAACGGTGTTGAAGTGGTATAAATAAATGGCTATTTCTTTCATTATAGCTCCATACCTATCATTACACGCTTCCATTTGCTTTTTGTTTATCTTTTCAGACATTGACATTAGTATTGTTGCAGACAAACCCTCATGAATACAGAAAAACAAGGGATTAAATAAAGTACTAACCTTCACTGACAGGACTTGCACAGTCTTCAAGGTTCAACAATATATTTTCATCTCTGTCATCTGCACCTGCTCCCAGAAGCATCCAGCTCTCGACATTATCACTTTCAGATGCCAAACTCTCCTCCTCTGAGCTATCATCTATTATCAGCACTTCTTGGATGGCATGAGCTCCAGCAGAACTAACTGGGTTATGCTTCCCACTAGTGCTTTTCATTTGCCTTGAAATGTCTATGCCTGATTCAGCAGGATACAGGGTATTACATCCATCAGCTTTGGTGTGATATGGCGTGGAAGATCTTGGCTGCATATGTATTTCACCTTGAGCTTCAAAGCTTCTTGACTTTGTTGCTTTGCTTTTGTAAACACTGTCTTCATCTGATGTATCAGACAAGACAATGATCTCAGAGCCATCTGAAACTTGAATACAAGGCACAGACTCAGTGATGTTCTTGGTTGCATGCTGTTTCTCAGTTAGAACTGAACTATGACCAGTAACTCCTGAAACTTCAGCTTCCTCATCCATTTCCATCGTGCTGATTTCCTCAAGATTCTGGGAATAGTGGATCTGGCTGTAGAGATGGAATTCCACTTCACTGTCAATGCCATCACTGGATGACTCCTCATGATAAAGTTCATCTTCATACATTTTAACAGCCTCAGCGTCTTCATATCCGACAAACATTATGGAAAGTGAATAGTCTGTATCCACAAAAATCACAAAGATTATATCAGAATGGTCACAAATGTATATCTAAAACCGTATTTCAAATGACACCTTTCTAAAATTGCTATAGTTAGTCATAGAATTCTGCATATAGAACATAAAACTGAGCAGATTTAACAGCTACAACAATCAATGCTCAAACTTATAACAGCAAAAGCGACTTAAGGGCACATCTGCTTTAATCTTGGCTATTGCTTTAAACTCAACTACTTTGTCTTCTGAAAGTTGTCCTTAATATGCTCTCAGCCTCCAGAGTTCCTCTCCATCCTGTGCTCAAAACCAGGGTGCCTGCATGGATTGGAGCCAAACTAGTGTCTGAATCAGAATTTTGATCATTCCATCAACTAGTATTAATTGTGGGTAGTCCACAACTCCACAACTTCCTTTGTAAGTAAGGTCTTATACACACACCTGAAAGACAGGGAAGGAAGAGGACAGGGAAGGAAGAGTCAGCGGTATTTGACAGAAGCAACTTGGAGGCTATCTACACCTGGGTTGTGGAGTCACAGGTGTATTTCAGGATCTATTCCTATGACAAGAAGTGCTAGGGCTATGATACAGAAACACCCAAACATACTCTACATAAGCTCAGGTCTGAACATAGCATAAAGGAAAGTAAAGATAGTATGGAAATTTGCAGCCTTCATACAAACCACTATGTCACACTGTCTCATCATGACTTAAGAACTGAGTTACAGTGCTATGAAAATGCAGTTACAGTGCTTTTAGAACTGAGGAAAATATACCTGCAAACAGTGTTTGCTCAGCACAGCATTAGCTATGACATCTCTGTGCTGTTACCAGTTAAGCAATAATTATCTAGAACCTTTAAAGGCCCTGGTGCATCTAGGACTAAAGCCCAAATTTCCCTGCTCAGGTACACAGCAAGACCACTTTTTAAGCACATGTACTTAAAGAGCTGGACGGTGGGACAAAGTTCACCCTCAGCAAATTGGCAGATGATGAAAAACTGTGAGGAGCAGCTGATGCATCAGATGCTTGTGCTGCCATTCAGAGGTTCCTCAGAAGGCTGGAGAGGTGAGCAGAGAGGGCCCTCGTGGAGCCCAGCAAAAGTAAATATAAAGTCCTACAAACTGCTGCCAGGAGAGTAGGTTTGGCAAAAAAGACCTGAAGATGGAGCAAGTTGACCAGAAGCTAGTACATTTCTGGGACAAAAAGCATTCTGGGCCCCTGAAGAACATTGCAAGCAGGGTGAGGGAGGTTATCTTTCTGACCTAGTCAGCACTCATGGGACCACATCAGAAGTGCTGCGTACAGCTCTGGGCTCTCCAGTGCTAGAAAAGATGGACATACTGGAGTGTGGCAAGTGTCTACTGAAACCATCAAGAGACTGGACATCAGTCATATGAGGCCATGCTAAGCCTGCTGGGACTGTTCAACTGTTCATCCTCAACAAGAGGAGTCTCAGGAGGATCTTTTCAATGCACATAAACACCTGGGGAGGGGGGGTAAATAAGACGGAGACAGAGCCTTCTGAGCAGTATCCAGCAACATAATGAAAGGAAAAAAAAAAAAAAAAAGAAAAGGAAATTCCATTTTACACATAAGAAAAACCCTTTTAACTCTGCTGCACAAGAAGGCTGCAGAGCGCAGAGCCTCTGCCACTGAAGTGTTCAAAACTCAGCTGGATATGGCCCTCAACACTCAGCTCTAGGTCATCTTGCTTCGAGTCAAAGGGGTTGGATGAGACAACTGCTAGAGGCTCCTTCCAACCTCAGCTATCCTGTGATCCCAATCCAAGGGCAAATGTCTCTAGAGTTCACTACCTACTCCCTAGGAAGAAGGGTAATCCAGAGAAGCTCTAAAGTTACTTTGTCTAATTCACAGGATACCTTATTTCATTTACATGATCACGTCATACATGGAGGAGACTAAACCAAATATTTTCTCTGAAAAGCCTATCCTTATTTGTGTTACAGTTACTCCTAGGTAAGCCAACAGCTTTTTTAGAAAGGAAAACTATTAGATGGAAGTTCAGGCTTTTAGTTGTGGAAGTAAGTTGCATGGTATTGTTTAAATTCACATACAGACGCACAAGTACAAGGATTCAGATTCAGGAGCTTTGTATAAAAGTAATTTGTGTGTTGACGGTATTTAAAGAACCCAGAAGCTGTTATTGACAGCTTCCTGTGCACACTCTGCAAAAGGCTTTATTTGGTCTTGATAGATTTGATGTCGTTTGTATTTCTGTTATACCAGAAGTCAAACTAAAGAAGAAAACACTTCTCCAAAGGAAAACAAACAAACAAACAAAAGAACAACAACAACAAAAAAAACCACATAAAACATTAGCATGCAAGCAAGAAAATACAATGCTTACAGACCATCCATATGCTGTACTCTTTTCTGTTTAGGCTTCCAGTAGGTCAACATATCTCATTCAATCTCATCTGCCCAGCTAAAGAAGTCACTTTACTAATCATCAGATTGAGACCATGTCTAAAGACCATCAGAACCCTAGTCATCCATGCACATGCTTAGCTTTGCTATCTCATAATACACTCAAACAGGTTTCTAACTTACAAACACAGTCCTAAAAGTGGAGGTTACAGAATCTGTTTTAAAAGCTCTGCTGTCCACAGAGAGACTGTAACCTGGAAATTTTTTCACCTGCTGACATAGAATGCAGCAATAACATGGGGTTAAAGTGGATATATCCCTATTTGCCAGACTCTTTTCCAGAGTTTTTATCTGTTCTTAGATAAATATATCTATTATGCCAAATAAAATATGAAAGAATGGGTCAGAACTTCACGATAATAGACACAACAAAGCTATTTTATACCAGTACTTAGGTTTAGACAGTGTAGACAGGAGGAACAGGTAAAACACTGGTCACCTGAATGATTGTGGGTGTAAAAAAAAACAGGACAGAAAAGCTTCTGAGAGACCAAAGCACCCATATTTAAACATTTCTCTTCAACTTTAGGTGAGGTTACTCATTCAAACAGGTCTTGGCCTATTCCCACCCATGGGGTGAGAATAAAAGATGAGATGGCTCCAATCAAACACATTTACAAAGAAAAAAGAGAGAAGAGAGACCTTTAGTAATGTAGGAATTTAAAGAATCACAGTGAACCATTCTGCAGTTTCATTGAGACTCAAAAAGCCAAGTTCATTTAAACACAAAGTAGGTACATGACAATGGCTGAAAACATGCAGCTAAACAAGACTGCTGGATCACAAGTATCAAAGAGTGCCTGGGGAGCTGACTCACAGACACTTCACAGCAAAGACAAGGTAAGAAGAGGCAGCATGGCACTACACTCACTTTGATCTATCCTCCCCAGAAGATCAGGTCAAACAATGGCTCCTCCTCTCAGGTCCATATACAACTGGAATGATGAAGGGCTCCTGCTCTTGCTCAGTAGGTATGGCAGGCCACTGGAAACAAGAAACATCAAACATCAGCATCACAACACAGTCTGTTGAGAGAGTTCTGCTATTCACGAATCTCAGATCTGGACAATAGCTGTTCCCTATCTCTTCATCACAGAGTTCGAGGAACACCCTTTTCAGGTGTCTGGCATCAAAGCAGAGAAAAACACTGCCTCTAGGAAAGGAAGAGGAGCTTAACAGACAAAGTTTTGCTGTTTTCAGACTGTCACACTGAAACAGACCCTTACTGTATTCCTGCTGATACTTACAGAGCAAAAGATGCACGTGACTGTCAGTCTTCAGTAACTTAGATCTCCTTTCACCAGTGAAAGGCTTAGACTATGCGCAATTGCCATCTTTGCTACCAGCCAGACTATGGCAAAGATCTCCCTTGTATCTGAGTGTTAAAACTACATTAAAAATAATAGTCCTGCATGGACTAGCCAATCTGATAGGTAATACAGGCTGCAGGGAGAGTAACGAACTGACGCGTCATAGTTTGGAGTTGGACTTGTTTACTTTCAAACAAGTCCCAAAAATTCAAATCCTAGGTGAGGGGAGACCCACATCCCTTCATCAAGAGACACCTCATTCCTGTCTGAACCCAGAGCACAACTTTCCTCAAACGTCCCTGACTGTTTCTCTGGTAGGCCGTAAGTAAGAAGAGTTTAGATAAAGTGCTACTCTTGTTAAAACAAAATTAAAAAAACAGAGCTACCCTACTTTCTTTTAACCATTTCTGAACAAAACATCATATGGCTATAGGTGGAAATAGAGGATCATTTTCCCAGATCATACACAAAGACTGCTCACCAGCACTTTTCATCTAGTCCCTTAAAAAAACAATGCCCCACACTTGGATAAAGTAACCAAAGTTGGCAAAAGCACAACACAATCGGAAGGGAAGTGTAGATGGCAACTGCAGGGAGAAAAGTACATGGACAAGTTAATCAGTACAGCAAATTTACAAGTTGCACGCTGTGGGCAGCTACCTCGTCAACCAAAACCTCAGTGCAGTTTGAGACACTCAGATGTAACCTACATGCAGAAGGGCCTTGGCATAAGTGTCAGTAAGTTGCCCAGGCCAGTCTGTCCCATGCCATTCCTGCTTCACAAACTTTGTTTCTCCCTTTCACTCCTCTTTGCTTCTGCTTAACTTCTCTGCTTCTGCTGACATTTTTTTTTTCAACTCTTAAGATCTGTCAGAGCTTAAAAGAAAAAAACTCTCAAACAAACAAAGAACAAGTAGCAAAAAAAAAAGTTTACTTTTTCATCCTTTGGAAATATGACTTTTCAGACAAGAGTACTATTGCCATCACAAGTCATCAGCGAATTCCAAGTATTTCTCATTTTTCTTGCTCTCTTCTTGATCTTTGCAGTAATGTAAAATCTAACACTTCATGACATAAGCTACATAGAAAATACAGTAATAAACATATTCTCTGCTGTCTTAGGAGGTAAAAAGACAAACAGAACGCTACCATCAGACTTTGTAGCAGACAGGAACAGTAAAATGGAAAATAAAACTTTTTTTGTAGGAATTACTATCAGCTTCCTAAACCCACAAGCATCTACCAGAGCAGAGGTTTGCACACCAGAACAGCAGGACACATCAACAGACTTCAGAGCAGTGTGCAGACTGGGCCTTTTCTCTTTAGTTCTATTTGTGACACACGTGTCTCAGTGTTTCAGACAGTTAGAATACTGCACAGGTTCAACCAACATGAAATTGATAAAGAACTTTAATGTTGAAGTGCGGTTAAAGGAAATATTTCATGTCAGCTGCTGTAACTGCTTTTCCACCCTTCACCAGAAGCAGCATGCTTCTATTTTGTGAGAGATAAGCAATCAAAACTAGTAATTGTTATGAAGCACAGCACCAAAATGAAAATCACATCTTTGTTCTTCTGGCTGCCATAGGAATATATACAAATGTCAAGTCTGAATGCATTAAAAAAAAAACAACAACTCCCCCAAACCATAACAATATATGTTTATTATCAGAGGTCAATGTCAGGGGAACAGTTTTTGCCTTCCCCTGTGCTGTGTTTCTGAGCTGCACTCAAATCTCCTGAGAAAGCAGCAGTTTCCACGTGCCACCCGAGGTCAGACATGCAGCCACCAGAGTACTGCAGCTACTCCCTGCACTTCTGTGCTCTATCTAGAGCATCACCCCCACAGTGAAACATTTTAACAAGTCATGAAGTTGATTCAGGGCAGGCGGGCCTCCGTTTTCACACAGAAAACCCTGACAAGTATGTACAGTAACTATCACCTCAGCTTCAAGTAACCAGAAAAAGGCAGGGAGTACCACAAAGCGGATACGATGGTGACATTTAGTTAATTTTGGCTACACCTTGTTACTTGTTTCTTCCAAGGATAACGTCTGTTGTTCTAAACTTACACACAAAACTCATTTTGACATCAAATTGCTGTGTGTTTGAGAAAATGTTTCTTTTTTGTACTCTCTTTAAATACAAAGTAAGTAAGCGTAAAGGAAAGCAAAGCTTTTGAGAAGAAGTTAACGTTTTTCTAGTGACAAACTATACCTTCAGGAGATAATGGGAAAAAAAATCTTCTACATCCAAACCCTGGAAAATAACAAAACATTGCAAGTTTATTTCAAGCTTTTTGGGAGAGTTTCTCCACTTTAGCCATTTTAACGGTAGCTGCGCAAACATTCTCAAGTTAAGAAGTTCGCTTTTCCTTTTACCAGCACCGAGTTTTAGTCTGGTGACCTGGACGCAGCTGTGACAGCGGAAAACACCGACTCCGAGTACCCGGAACTGCAGGCGGGACAAAACGAGGACCCGGCTCAGGCCGCTGCCGTTTTGTCACAAACAGGTCTGGGCAGCACCGTTCTGCTGCCAGGCGCAGGGCTTCTCTCCGCCACAGAGGGCCGGGACACTCTGCGCCGAAGAGACACGACACTAACGCGGTGACTCGCACATATCTTTAATGGCAGGGAGGTTCCGGACACCGAGCCGAGCAAGCGGGCGGGTACGGCCCTGCACCCCGCGGGGAGGCGGAACCAGCGGCGACACAGGCCACGAGTAGGCCGCACCGGCGGCATGGCGGGCCCCGTGCTGAGAGAGGCGCGGGGAGCGGAGCGGCCCTCACAGGAGCTCAGCGCGGGCGGGCTGGCAGGCGCTCGGGCAGCAGCACTCCCGGCCGCGCAGGATGGCAGGGGAAAGGTTAAGGGGAATGGGCCGGGAGAGGCTCCGGCAGGGCACCGCGGAGCAGCAGGAACAGGGTCAGGGAGAGGGGAGGTGGCAGCGGCCGGGACAGCCCGGGGACCGGGCGGACGGTCCCGGCACCGATCACTTACTCACTGCCTGCCGCACCGAGACACGCCGCGCAGGAACCGGTGGCTCTGCGCTCCGCCCGCCAGCCACGTGCATCCGGCCACGCCCCGGGCAGAGGGGAGGGACCGGGACAGAGACCGAGACCGGGACCGGGACCGGGATCGAGCTCGAGCTGCCAGTGCCGTAGTGGGTAGACCAGGCCGGTCCTGGCCTCCGTTTACCACCTGCGTGGGAGCGGGCTCGGGAGAACTTCGCCGGGTGAGGCCCGGCAGCGGCACACCCTGCCCGAGAGGCCGCGCGGTGCCCGGCCCTGCCCGGCTTCTCATGTAGGGAGGGAGGGGAGCGGGGCTGGGGCTGCGTGGGGACAGCATGACACTGAGGAGGAATCACGGTGAATTGGACGTGTTACCGTGCCCCGCGTGGTCGGAGGGGTTTCCGCTGGTCCTTCCTTGTACTTGAGCTCCGGCCTCTTGGAGTTCTGCGGGGAGACCCCATCCATGGACAAGAGGGAGTGAGGGCAAGGGGTGAGTCTCACAGGTGGGAAAAACAAGAGAGCATGCAGTCTCATTTCTTGCAGTTTCCTGCTAGTAAACAACCCCTGGCCCAGCTGGCTTCATCACCACCATGCTGGTGCAACCACCTGTTTCTGCATCTTTATTTCTGTTCTCTGCATGTGACCGTGTGGACTACAGCTCCATCATGAGCAGGAATGGGGCCCTTGCACAACTCCATGTGCTTGTACCATGGCATATGCACCAGGAGGAGTTGGTGAAGAACATGTGGTGTCTTTGCAGGCCAAACAGGGAAAGGAATTGCACCCAGGCACGACTGCCTGGGGAAAGCAGAAGGCTGGCTCGAATAAATGGTTTTGAATATCATGGAATCATAGAATCAAACAGGTTGGAAAAGACCTCGAAGTTCATCAAGTCTGACTGTTATCCCAGCACTGCCAAGGCCACCACTGAACCATGTCACTGGGGGCCTCATCTACATGTTTTTTGAACACTTCCAGGGGTGGTGATTCAACCACTTCCCTAGCAAGCCTGTTCCAATGCCTGACCACCCTGTCTGTGAAGAAAGTTTTCCTAATTTCCAGTCTAAATATACCAGGCACAGCTTGAGTCTGTTTCCTCTTGTTCTGTCACTTGTTGCTTGTGAGAAGAGTCCAGCCACCTCCTGGCCCCATCCTCCTTTCAGGTAGTTGTTGAGCAATAAGGTTGCCCCTGAGCCTTCTCCAGACTAAGCACCAGTTCCTCCAGTTGTTCCTCATCAGACTCATGCCCCAGGGCATTCAGCTCTGTTGTCCTTTTCTGGATCTGCTCCAGCACCTCAATGTCTCTCTTGTAGTGAGGGGCCCAGAACTGAATGCAGGATTTGAGGTGCAGCATCACCAGGGTTCATTACAGGGGGACGAACATTGCCCTGGCTCTGCTGGCCACAGTGGTGCTGATGCAGGCCAGGATGCTGTTGGCCTTCTTGACTGCCTGGGCACAAGCTGGCTCATGTTCAGTTCTGTCAATCAGCAGCCCCAGGTCCTTTTCCATGAGCAGCTTTGCAGCTGCTCTTTCCAAGCCTGGAGTGTTGTATGGGGTTGCTGTGGACCAAATGTAGAATCCAGCACTTTGCCTTGTTAAACCTCATAACACTGGCCACAGCCCATCAATCCAGCTTGTCCAGATCCCTCTGCAGAGCATTTCTATCCTCCAGCAGATAGTTTCATAAATATATCCTGTAATCTGAATTTCTGCACAGGACTCCTTTAGCTGCTGCTGTGATGGTGGCAGTTGAAAGGTTCTGTGCAGCTTACTGCACAAGACAAATAAAAATGGATGTAAAAAAAAAAAAACTTCAAATGTGCTAAAGTCAACATCTGAGGTGAAAATCCTGTCTCTGTAAAAGCAGACGTCTTTTTTCAGGAACAAAATCCAAATGATTGCTAGAAATTCTCAGTAATGCCCTAGTACTCATGTGGAGTCTTTTCAGAAGTTTAACATGTTTTCTTTTTGTTGTGTTTTGATTTCTTTTTCCAATACAATGACTAGGAAAAATAAAGAGTTTTCACATAAACAACAACTAATTGTTTAATGCACCATGGATTTCCAATAACTATCTTTTACCTTTTTCTCTTGAAAGCAAACCTCTGTAGAAAAATGGAAATTTAGGTTTTAGTTACTCTATCATGATGATGATGAGTAATTTGGTAAAAATAATTCCGTGGAAATCTTCTTGGTTTTAGCAATAACTGCTCTTATTATTTGCTTTATCGAATCATAGAATAAAGTTGAAATGGACGTTAGAGGTGATCAGTTCCAACCTCCCTGCCATGGCCAGGAACACCTTCCACTAAACCAGGTTGCTCCAAGCCCTCTCCAGCCTGACCTTGAGCACTGCCAGGGATGGGGCAGCCACAGCTTCTCTGGGCAACCTGTGCCAGGGCCTCACCACCCTCACAGGAAAGAACTTCTGCCTAAGATCTCATCTCAAGCTCTCCCCAGTCAGGTTAAAACCATTCCACATTATGCTGTTACTATAGCCCTTGTAAAAGCCAGCACTACTTGCCCTTGTACAAGATTGTCTCCAGAGTCCTTGTAGGCTCCCTTCAGGTACTGGAAGTGTCTTTAAAGGTCTTGATGCAGTGCTGGAGGGGACTGGGTTTTGCTCCATGGCCTAGCTGCAGTTGCCACTGGCCCTGGCCTGATTTGTGCTGTGTGAAGCAGAGCTTGCTGACAGGCACCTCCTTCTGTGATTAGGAATGTGGTGACAGCAAATGCCTTGGGAGATACAGGCACTGGTTGGGGGTGGGGATCCCAGAGACCAGAAGGGATAGTGCGCCAGTGGTCAATTACCAGTCTTTGGAAAAGCACAAGCTCGAAAGCTGGAAAGTCTGCTCTGGCTTTTCAGGAAGAAAAGCTAAGCAGGGGAAGAAACACATCAAGTGGCCGCATGTCCCATGGAGGCAGCCCCTCTGCCTGTCTGCACCCTGCAGTAGCCACTGTCCACAGCCTGTGCATGGACATGGTCCTGGGCTGCTGGGAAAGGGAAGATGCCCAGCTTGGCTGTAAGCTTGCCTCCAGGAGTGGCCTGCTCACTTCTGCTGCTGCAGCCAGACCTGGCAAGCTCAGGCCCTGCTGCCTCCTTCACACAAGATTGTGAAGGGCTGTCTGCCTCGAACACATAGTGTTTCAGCGCCAGCTACAAGCATAAACGTGATGTTAATGAGTATGTGTTGCTGATGAACATCAGTCATGTTCTGAAGTTCAGAATAGCCTGATTTTTCTTCTGAATGCTCTCATCACAGTGATCTCCAATTCCCTCGTACACACATCCATATGTGCATTCAGCTGCAGTACTGCTCCTCTTGCTTGTGCAAAAGCTATCTAACCTCACACAGCAGCAGGTGACTGCTCCTTCCTGACCCTTGGTGGAAACCCCAGCATGCTCTGAGGGTGCATTGTCACAACTCTGTAACACTGGGCTCCAAAGTCTTCTGTTCTGCTTCCTGGCCAGCACACCCTTAGGTTTGCTAGTGATTGTCCTTGCAGGTGTGCAAGGACACTGGGGCTGCCTCCGTATTCCACACCTATGCTGTTCCTGGCTGGGATGATGGAGTGAACACTGGCCAGCAGGACTGCCCTGTCAGCCTCTGCTGGGACACCAAATAAAATGGTGTAAAATACAAATTTGAAGAAAGACCTTAATACCTTTCCTCACAGTATTTCCAGGAAAGAAAATTCCATATTTCTAGAGTAAGCAGCAGAAAGATTCAAGGATTTGAGTTTAGCATTAATTACATTAGTATTTAATGCTTGCAAGAGCTAATTCTTGCCAAATTTGACCTTGAAAGGAAGTTTCCTTTTAGTGGCATCATTGTGGAAAGTCAGCAATGGCTTCTGATGCATCCTACACACAGTCACCTGTCCCTACGGACTGTGCTGTCCTGCAGCACACTGGGTCCACCACTGCTCTGGGACACAGGGGCAGCTGGCAGCCACCTCCTCAGCCCACCAGTGACCAGTTCTTCTCCTTATTATTAATTCATGAGCCCAAACTGAGCCATATGTATATATATGGGACTACCTTGTGATGGGTCCTTGAAGGTAGGTCGTCATATGGTCTGTATTGCACCGGTTTGGATTACTATAGATGGGTGCAAACAAGCCAGTGTAACTTCTTCCACCAAAAGCATGCCGACTGCATTCACTATTAACCTTACCCAGAAAGAATTGGTGTCTTCTGCAGCTTCTCTAGTCCAGCCAGTTCAGGGTGCAGATAAGGTCATCAGGGGCCAGAATGCCTTTCACTAGGCCTGACTTGAACGCAGTCATCACTTTAGGAAAGCACAAAAGCATAGTTGTTGAAATATAGTACTGAATTTCTGAATGTGGTAGGAAATGACATAGGAAAAGCAAGGCCAGATGTTTGCCATCATCTTCTTTGTGTCTCCTTGAAGAAACTGCCCTGTCAGAGCTTTTAGTTCATATAGTTCAAGTGCATCCATCATAGGCAGGGAAGTGACATGGCTATTATTTAGTTGTGCTAAAGGGTACTTTACTGCTGCAGAAAAGTAGACCAGAGTTTCAAGCATTCAGAGCAATGGTGCTTTTGTGACACCTTTTGTGTGACGCCTTTTTCGTGACACCTTTTGTGACACCTTTTGTGCACTGGTGTTTTCACACTTGCACTCTCTCTCCAGAGAAAGTCCTCTCTTCCTCCACAGCCTGTGGCTTTTCAAGCTGTTGAAGGTGGAAAGTGGCATCTTTCTGCTGCCCAGAACTGGGTTCTAAGGTGGCAGAGTAGTAGGACTGAAAACAATCCTTTCTCCTTCCCACCCAGCACCATCTGCTGCAGCTGGCTGCTCAAGGTACCTCTTGCAAAAGCAGTGCGACACAGCCCAGGCTGTGTGTGCCTGCAGCACAGGGTGGGTATCCTCCACAGTGAGCACCAGCCATAGGATTACACTGCAGAAAAGGGGGTGATGGTGTTTTGGCTGCCACAGTAATTCCTGCTGTGATTTGCCCAGAGCCCCACAGAAGTCACCATCTGTGCAGGGAAAGGAATATCCATTTCCCATGCCCACAGTACTGCCCTGCACCCCTGCAGTGCCCTTCCACTCCTCACCTGCCTGCACTTTGGGAGCAGACAAATGGCTGCACAAGCCCAGCAAGAAGAGACAGGCATGGCAGTCTGCAGGGAAATCTGTGTATGTTGCAGAGAGGGAGGTTTTGCAGCATCTCCAGCTGCTTAGGGATGGTCTGGGTCCCCTTGAGTATTCCAGATCACAGGAGTCCAATGGAGACAGTTGTTCTTCCACCATAACCTTGTTTTACCTGCAAAAGAAAAGGGACAGAAAATTTTCTATCTAAACTTTCAATTTACAGTCCCGATGCCAGTAGGTGGCACCCAAGAATGTGCAGCGTTGTTCATAGCCTTTGTGGAAGCCTTGCGGCTTGCTCACCAGGGAGGTCTTCAGCTGCCACTCTCCTCAGTACTCTGGGGAAGCCTCTGGTGTGAGTAGACAGCTCTCAAAAAAGACCCCAAGCAAGAGAAATCTAGAGTTTCCTTCTTTTCACAGTGTGTCTCTGAGTGCTGTTTGAAACAGCATGTAGGAATTCAAAATTAGTGCTAACAGGGTTACTTGGCAATAAGGTGCCCACGTCAGGATGCTGGTTTCTGTTGCTTATAACTTTGCTAGGTATCCTCCTAGAAGTGCTGTTTCACCTGGCATTCCTTTGAGAATTTACAGCTGGAAGGAGCTACCTTGTCCAAGAGCATTCCTGAAGAAAGTCATAGCAGTCTTGGCCACATTGTCAACATGGTGTTATGTCTCTTCCAGTCTGCAGCAATGTTGGAATGTAACTGAAGAATGCAAGAAGGTCAATTAAATGTGTGCAGACAATCATCTCCTCATTTTTAAAAGATTAATTTTGCAATCTTGAAGAATATTATTTTTACCTGGACTCATTGAATGAGATGGTCTCTGCTTCATTTTGGTTACGTGCGCTAAGGGAGGTTGTCTCTGACATAGTGTAGGAGGTTTCCTGATAGTCACAGTATTTCCAGCCAGTAGCTGCAACTAATGGTATTTTTTGTGCTGTGTATCTGGGCATACGGACTCCATTTTCATCTGTCCTGATCCAGTTAAATATGTAAACATTGAGGTGATGAATCATTCCTCC
The DNA here is from genome assembly GCA_024733675.1 of Psilopsiagon aymara. Classification (NCBI taxonomy): domain Eukaryota; kingdom Metazoa; phylum Chordata; class Aves; order Psittaciformes; family Psittacidae; genus Psilopsiagon; species Psilopsiagon aymara. Next base: position 542 of record JANRGW010046061.1, on the reverse strand, counting down.
TCCTTGAAGTGGACCTGCCCTGATGTGCTAGTCAGGAGCAGGCAGCCATGTCTGCACCAGCCTCACACAGAACCTGGCAGGTTACAGCTGCAGAAGGCCTGAAATGGTTCAGGAAATGCTGGGCAAGGAGGCAGGGAGAGGCAGGGAAGAGGGGGTAGACATCTGCCATTGCAGTTGCCATTTTCCCATCTTGCTTCCCATTTCAGCATCTGAGAACTGCATTGCCAAGGTCAGAGGAATGATGCTTTCAAAAGGCTTTGCACTGAAATAGTGTGAAATCATAGGTGCTGAACCCTGGCAGACCTCATGGGTTCTCACTGGCCTGCCGTGGCAGGGTCTCACTCAGATGAACTTTGTAACAGCATGGAAGCTACACACAGCTCCTACTGCCGCTGGCGATGGGTGCAGACCACAGGGACATTCATCACTGCGCTGCATTTGGACCTGTGAAGCCCCTTGAGCTGCAACCCAGCCAAGTGTAACAGGGACAGGAGCACTTAAGAAGTTAATTAAATTCCCACCCCACCTACACCCTCCCCCTC